>JZLH01S0306223.1:35870-48175 GCA_001188425.1 Eucidaris tribuloides | reverse complement strand
CACTAGCTGGAGTGGATCTTCCAGCTGGAAGGATTTGTCTCTAATTTGTTTACTTAAGGGGAATCAAGCATGAACATACTAATGTCTTAATTTTATCGGGGCACGATAAAAATAGGACCCATAGAGAGCCACACAGCAGGTTTGCCTGCTACAAGGGATATTGACATAAGTTATTCTAGAATGAGTGAATGTTTGACTACAAGATTTTCACAGCAGAATCCTTGCATAGTTTTCTTGATTCTAGAGTAGTTTCAGCCCAAGTTGAGGACTACCCCTAATCATGTCATTTACCTTTAAAAAGGCATGATGATAGGCTTCCAAAACTTGAGTTAAAATGTAGGCCTACTGCCTTTCTTGTGTTTCACACTATTCCATCTACAGTGTACTTCATGACTTTTTTTCCTAACGTTGTCCCTGATGTGTATTATTTGTGTCAATGGTGGCACACAAGTCTGTACAGTGAAGTTTGATTTTATTTTTTTATCTTCCATCAGGTACTTTACATATATGGTGGGAGAAACAGCAAAATTTTATGGTCTGTGTTCACAAAGGACTTTAAAATTAGACACCAGGGTCTTAGTGTAAAGTTAAAAGTGCTTATGTCAAAAGTGACCAAGTAAGTTTCTTAACAGTGGAAGCAAAATGCTCCATGAAGTTGTGGTCACATCTTTTGCAAATAAATTTTATACCATTGTGTTTGAAAAGAATTCCAAGCCATAAATTCTTACTGGAATTATTTAAGTTTGAAAGAATCCACCTCTCATTCTTAAATCTCTGATTTTTGGAAATAATGTCTCAGACAGCTTTCACACAAGGGTCAGTGTACAATTGCAATTGTCAATAGCTCTGTTTATGGTACATGTTGACCTGAGTGAAAGCAAAGTGGAAATATGATTGCAAATTAAATTTCAGAGTTCAAATTCTGCTCCAGAGGTGTTTTCAAGGACAGTTGTGAAACTAAGTGTGTCATAGCCGCACAATACATCCAGCGCACCGTTGAATGTCAGCAAACCCAGAAACATGGCCATGCTTTTTCACTAGTATTGAGTATTCTAATCACGTCCCCCCTCCCCCCTCCCCCGGGAGGAGGGGAGGGAGGTGGGGGCATTGTCATCCATGCATGTGTGAAAAAACACATAAAAGGGTTGTTCTCATGGATGGGCGATGTACGTGCCTACAGTGAGAAGTATCATAAAACTGCAAAAATCAGGATTCAGGAAACAGAGGGCTACTTGAAAGGGGTACCTTGTCAGATTTGAATACTTGTTTAGAGTACTCTAAGATCGAAGGGTAAAAAATTGTTCAGGGTCCTGTCCATTTTGAAGGTCAATACATGAGCATGGTCTACACCTTGTAATGACACCCCCCCATTTGTATTCATGTTTGCAATCATGTTTTGGCCCTCATATGATGCTCTGTTTGACTAATACTTGTGAGTGCAGGCCATGATTGTGACAAATAACTGTGAACAGTTAGCGCTGATCCACTCATGAAGATTATGCTATAACTGTACCAATCCTGTATCTCCTGTGTGCACTGCATGATCCCATCAAGCTAATGAGGTTTATCTGACTACCACTTGATAAACAAAGTGCATCCAGCTGAAGCTGATGCCATTCATATGAGGGCTAATAAATAAAAGCCTTTCAGTCCAAATCCTGTCCAGAATTTATCACACTCCTGAGCTCCTCTAATCCTAGCAAAGTTCACTGAATCCACTCAATGAAATTAGGTGCTCAGGACTTGATTGATTTAGGCAGAGATGTATGTCTGTAACAAATTGGATTATTCCAGCTGAAAATATGAAAGCACATTGACACTGTGGAAAAATGAAATTGATGATATTGATATTGAAGGTAATTGAGGTATATAAATTGAGTCAACAAGATAAACATGTGCTGTCTGTGTACATCTAGAGTAGACACAAATATTCTTATCACTACAGCAAGAGAAAGAAGATGCAATTCTGTAATTTCTGCTCAATGGACAGTACCTATGTCTTTGGAATTAGACTCCTTGTATATTTCTAGAGTTTCTGATGCTGTGTAATCTTTGTTGGTTGGTTTGCTAGTGGTTGTAAAACTGCTGCTCCCCAACTCTGGAACCGACTTCCACAATATCTCAGAAATCAACACTTGGTCTCTATAAACAACAACTCTAATCTCATCTGTTTAATTAAAGCCGAAGTTTAGTTTTGGGAATTTTTTGTTATTTGAAAGCTTTATGCCCCAAAGTCATAACCCTGCAATAATAGATTCTGAATGTCTTTAGTTTTTTTTTTAAATTATATATATTAACTATATATATATAACTATATTAAGTATATCAACTATATTTTATATTATAGCATCCGAAGGGTTAAAAAGGTTTAAGGTTACATGTGTTATACCTCATCTGAAAGAGCAGACTCTGCTCTTTCAAATGAGGTATAACTCATATAACCTTATTTTTGTCTTTAGTTTCAGCTATATTTTACATTATAGCATCCAAAGGGTTAACAAGGTTATATGAAGCTTTCAAATAACAAAAAATTCCCAAAACTAAACTTTGGCTTTAAGACAGCACATTTGAACATGTAGGCCTATTTGGAAATTGCACTATATAAATGCATTATTATCATGTATTATTATTATGAACATATGCTCAGAATGTCTTCACAATTCTCCCAGTAAAATATTAGTGTGACAGTAGTAAATTTTAATTTCTTTTGTTTTTTAATATTCTTCGAGCACCTACATTTACTATTGGCCTACATGTCCACTTGAATTGGTGACCGTGACAGCATAACCTGGTAATATTCTTTGTTTAGCGTGTTTTTTTTGGGGGGGGGTGGGGGCTGGTGATTGCTGTATGTCTTTTCGGCTACCTTTTAAGTACCTGAATGATATCAACTTCAAATTTGCGTGATCAGAAAATAAATTTGCCAACTTTTTTTCTTCTTGTTAGCCTGTTTGGTCATTTTAGACTTTCTGGGTGAAGTTCAGAATCCAAATTTTGAAGAGATATTTTAGGTCAGCATTCTTTAGAATTAGGCTTAGATTTCTTGAATGGTCTCGCACGTTTACCCAAGTTTGCAATCCTGTGAATGGAGAACAATGCAACTTGGGCTCCCTGTGGGTGTGGAATTGAACTTCATGGGAAAATTGTGAACTCTTGAACCTAGCAGCAGTCCAAGCAATTAGCCCTGAATGGCATGGAGTTCACTTTCTTTCTTTTTTAAAGGGGGGGGGGGAGGGGAGGGAGGAGGTGATGGGGCACTTTTAACTAATTGCTGTTTTCTGAAATATTTTTTACATGTATTTAACTAAACACAGGACTACGATATCACTTCATGTCATAGGATTGAGTTTCATCAAGACTCTGTATAAATTACATGTACATGTACATATAAAACAATATCTGGAGGCAGAGACCTCAGAGATATAGGCCTAGGGTACATGTACATTGTAGGCTGGATTAGTCTGCTCCTTTTTCCTATCAAGCATGAACTAGTTGGAATTTGGAAATCTGTTCCATGATGCAGTGCAGCTACAAATTTTTGATTGGAAAAATACAAGTCATGTAGCATGGAATCGGGTAATTTGCTTTTGCTTTAAAGACGCAGGCTAACATTGTGGAGGTTCAGTTTAAAAAAAAAAAGGTCAAACTGTGATATCTGAGCTACATAGTACATGTAGTGCTTAGATGGACAAATAAACACCCTAGAATACAAAAGTTTGGAAATTTATGCTGCCACTGGCAAGATATGCATGAAAGAGCATCACTCATGAATTTCCACTGCAGTGGAATATAAAATATCCTAGATCTATACACAGTAGGTCTATAGGAGGAAATGGGCTTGGTGAATCTGGTCAACCTGAGTGCTTGTAGATTTCCACTTTTTTTCAAGCACCAAATAATCATTTTGAAATACATTTTTTTTCAGGGTTTCATTTTTAGACCTTATCAAAGACACTGAGAGCATGAAGAATTATGTAGCTCACATTTATTTTAACTGTGGTCATTGTTAGCCTGTGGCTTTAAGTTCATTGTCTCCGAGTACTGGAGTCCCGGACTGGAGTATCCCTGACTAGTTCATCCATGCACATAAATTCTGTATTCTGGATGATTCCTCGAGTCAGCAGCACTTGAGAGATAAATCACTATATCAGATCAAATAAAAATTCTATGCATTTGTAAATTGGATCTGAGAGAACAAACATGTGCAAAGCTGCACTTTCCTCAAATAAGCTAACTAGCATGATGACAATATCCAAAGCAATCACAGTAAGTGATTTTGAAGTATGTGATGGTGGATGCATAGAAAGTGAGGATTTTGTGTTTTGTGTAAATAGAAACACCTACATTTATATTTGCCAATATGTCAGCCTCTATTTCTGGAAGTTAGCCATGGGCAAGAAATGTACATACAGCATGCTTCTCCCAGAATACCTTGTCGGTGCGAGGAAAGACGGATGTCGGTCATTGCCCTGGTCCCAGCTGGTTATTTTATTTCATTTTTTTTGGGGGGGGGGTAGTGAAAGAAAGGACAAAAACACCTGGAAACACCTGGAATATTGTGATTTTTTAAGCAACACAAAAAACTCTATTCAGCATGCCATAGACAGATGGTTATGTCCAGTGACTTCAGTCAACACGATTGCCAGGACTGACCTCAAGATTTGATTAGATCTGATAATATCACCATGATTACTCCACGATTTAGACTATGATTTCAATCGCACCACGAATCGTGATAGTGGGAACGCACATTTAAGAGTAGTCCACAGTTCAGATTGTTCCTGGAGACTGTTTTGTGTACGAGGATCAACAAGAGTTTACCTCCAATGCAAAGACAACAAAGTGCAAACCGATCAAAGTTTGGAGGTGGAAGGGGTGCAATGTCTTGGCTCTGTTTACTACCATCCAATAAGCATACAAAGCTGGATGCCAGATCTAGACAGGCCATACCAAGTCTTTTCAATCTCCACCCTCTTTCGTCAATGTGATCAGCACAACTCTTAATTCTCTCATGCTATATCTAGACTCAGTTTACGATCAGTGCAAGAACTCTGTTGCTTTATTATATATAAAGCCTTTATATATAACTTGGCCTATAACTTTGCCCTGCACACAAGATCAAATGCGAGAGTCATTATCAGCACAAACCTGTCTTTTGCAAACACACCACTACTTTACCATCACTCCTACTTACTCAACACTGATAATAAATTTGAGGGTTATTTAGAGAAGTTGTGTCTGCTGTTCTGGGCTATTATGACCAACCCAGGCTGACAGTGGTCTGCGGTTCATTAATCCATTCAATAACTTGAAGGATGAATTATGGATATGATTCATCCATCTTGTGGCCAGCTCATAATCCTCCCTGATCATCAATTTGGAGGTCATTTTAAAAACCAAAGTGACAGTTCATTATATCATACTGCCCTCAAAGACTTGAGTTGTCCATACAATATGTGGCTAATGACTGGGCTGGACTTATGCAAGTTTATTATGTTACGCCTCTAACATGATCAATTCCATGTGCTTTTATTAAGCAAAATGCTCAATTGCTATGTGTGAGAAAAATGAAAATTAGTGAAAACAAGTGTACCAAATCAATCGTAACCTAATCAAACTGTTCCCTTTTCACTTTCAGGCAAGCTGTCAGAGTAACAACAGGAAGCTGTGTCTTGCGTGGGGAGGATGACATATCTAATACTAACAGTTTTGAAGATTTTGTGTGATTTATTTATTATTTCCTTTTTTCTCATGCTGCTTTGGTGGTGATTCTGTACTGAAAAATTAAAATTTTCACAACATTTTTTAATCTGCTGGACATCCCATTAAATGAAGAAGAAGATATGTTTTAAGGTCATGTTATAGTGCTAGCAGAAGGCTCTTATAATAATTGGACATCGGGAGTAATTTATCATTTATCTATGAAATGGAATGAAAAAAATCACCCGTAATATGAGACATCTCTGTGTCTTGTACGACACAGATTATTTTTGCCTCTATTTCTGTTAAAAATGAGAATTTAATCCACCTGACCACTGGTGTATTACCTTCCCATAGTACTATAAAGTGAC
The DNA here is from genome assembly GCA_001188425.1 of Eucidaris tribuloides. NCBI lineage: Eukaryota > Metazoa > Echinodermata > Echinoidea > Cidaroida > Cidaridae > Eucidaris > Eucidaris tribuloides. The sequence continues at coordinate 42,104 of JZLH01S0306223.1, read as the reverse complement.
CATGAAAGATATCTTGAATTCATAAAAGTACAGTCAGGAGACTGAAAAATGTAAAATTGTCATTTTTTTTTAGTGGGAAATGCCCATTGTTGGTATTCTCTTGATACATGTAAAATGATACAAGCTCATCTCTGCAGTATGACTTTAGCATGAACATTCAGGAAAACATGTGTGAGACATCATTACAGCCATGTCCTCACTGAATCTGTGAACTCTAATCAGACTAGCTATGCAGACCTAGAGTAGACGGATTTGATTGTCAGCAATTAGGGAGGCTTTGTGTCAGAGGAGGGGTGGGGGAGGGGGAGGGGGTTACATGCACTTAACAGCCATCTTTGTGTTTTCCTTTCTTTGATACATGGACATGACTTTGAAGTATACCATACTTCTCCAACATGGATTACAAGAGCGTTAAACACAAGCTCCTTGATTATAAATCCTACAGTCTGCTACTAGCCCTGAAGGCTTTGGGTTTTCCAGACAGGAGATATATCCTCATAATTGGTTTTGATCCACTGTGCAATTTCACTTAACATTCACTTATTTGTATTCCATTTTAATTGTGTATTTAAAAAATTCTGAAATTATTAGTTTACAAAAGGCATAAACTGACGTACAGGAAGGGTCAGTTGCCCCCCTCCCAAAATTCAAACAGGATATACATGTATTGCTGGAAGTGATCATTACAATTTTGTGAAGAAAAACAATTTTTATCACCAAAGATTTCAAACTTGTTCTTGTACAGTACGGTGCTAAAATGTTTTGAGTGCATTTATTACTTCTGTCACGTACTATCAGCTCTGATTTTCAAACCCAAGAATGACAATTTCCAACGTGCACTCTTCTTGTGTGAATGTCTAATGGTTTATGGAGTGACAACAGTAGAAACGCCTGACTGCAAAATGAAACACAGGGGAGAAAAAAGCATAAAGGAGGTCGGCCAAGTTCAGATTCCATTTTGCAGTCTCTTGGTAGAGGCCAGCCAGATTGTATCCAGATATGTACTGTCAAAATGTGATGTATCTTGCAGCTGACACGATCCATGAATGAGGTGTTTTTCCGCTTCCATGTTGTCTACCCATTGAACACTTGGATAATAAACAATTCCTCTAGATCAATCAAAAAATGTGAAACAAAAGGACTTTGTTTTGACATCAGGCTTGACGTTTGGTGAGGCAAAAATGAGACAAGAATTTCAAGCTTGTTGCATACTTTCATAGTTTTGGGCCAATTTTATGACTACTGCGAGACAGTCACACAAACACAGTGGATGTCTATAAATTTTGAAGAGTTGTTATAATGTAAAAGCAGGAGCTGCCATCTCCCTGGTAAAATGGAGAGAAAGGTCAAGCGGTGGTTACCTATTTTAACTTGTTTGCTGCTACCCTACACAAATTAAAAGAATGAAAAAAGCATTTTGCAGAGATTGCAATGTTTGTTTGTATATTATGATTCCACACTGGTACTGGCACTTATCCACCAAAAATCAAATCTATACTGCAGGTCTACCAAAAAAGAACACAACAAATATATTAGTGTGGAGTATATTTTCTTTATCATTGAAACTGCTTTGATGGCACTAGTGTAAAGGTAAATAGGGGAGGCCAAATTCTGTTTTCCTGTCCAGTGGAGGTTCAATAGGGGCATGACTTGACAACTTGTAAATTGATGGTAGGAAGTCTTTCACACCGACTAGGACATCATAATGAGTAGAAGTAGGTTATCTTGCCTTCACGTCTTACCTCTCCAAATTACTCATTTTTTAGAAAGTGAATAGAGCAATTTTTTACTCAGGAGTAATCAACATGGGCTAACACATTATCTACTCAAAAGTCGAGAGTTCCTGGTTTGTCAAGGTTAGGAATATATTTTTACTACCTCTGAAGGTGGCATAGTAATTGCTTTATAGCCAAAGTCCATTTCATACAAGTTTACACATCTCCCCCCCCCCAAAAAAAAGAAAAAAAAGAAAAAAAAGAAGTGATATGAATAAATAAATACAATAAAAATGGTGTGGAATATATTTCCATATTTAATATCATGTATTTGTATACTGGATTTCTCAATGGAGCTCAAAGAATTGTCTAACACAACTGTCAATTCAAATCAGGTAGAATATGAACATCTATATAATTCTATGCCTCTCAACAAATATGGGAGTAAAATGTTGTGTTACATCAGAATCATTGAGGCTGGAAAAAATTCCAAATCAACATGGAAACAAAACATATTGTGGCATATTATCATAGGTTAATTGTTTAGAACAGAGTTTCAATATTTGATAACTTCTGAGTACAGTATTATCATTGTACATCCCTGAACTCACATGGAAATTCCAACAGATGTATAGATTCCCTCTGGAAATACACATTTCTTGCAATACATGTACATGTACCTTGTTAGTGGTTGGTCGGATTGGTGTGACATCAGTACAAACAAACCATGTTGTCTAAATACCCAGCTACTTTTTTGTTTGACTCCCAAACTGAAATATTTTCCATCCCTGTGCAATTCAGGAATGCTGCCTTCCCTGTAGACATATAAACAATTCTGGACAATATGCAATCACAACAAAGTTTTTTTCGTGAGAATTTAAACGCTCTGACAGTGCCATGTTCACTAGAAGTCCTTTTGACCAAAAACTTCACACAAGTCCTCGTAAACATGCCATTAAAAAGCCACAATTTATGGCGATATCCTACTCTTGAGGATTGTAGTTATTGTGAGAAGGAAACAAAAAATATCTAAATTGTCGGATAGAGATGGACTCCCATAGGCACTTATGGGATCAAAACAAGTAATAGAGTGGCAAAATCTTAAATCCTACATTAATGATAACTGATTGGAAATGACATACATACACATGAGGCATGGTTGTAACAAACAGAAGGACTACTTTTAAGGCAAATTTGAGTCTGGAATTTGGTTAATATGTTTGGGAAAGGAGAGGGATTTGTTACAGTAGTAGTGGATTTGCTTTCTAAAAGTATGTTAGCATTTAAAGGGTTTTGGTCAATGGTCATACTGCTGCTAAGAAGAAATTAATGAAAGTTCCACCCTCAAAGATTGCTGTTAACATTTTTTTAGGGTGTGTCACTGGATGGGCAACCATTGCATGCAGTGACAGATAACTGACACACAAGGGCTGCATGTATGAAAAGAAAAACAAGTCTTTCAAAATCATACCCAAGTACTTGGTAGCCATATGATCCATTAAATAATAATTAAAAAAGTGTTTACCAAAACTCATCTAGCTGGGAAATGTTTTGAAGTTTGTTCTAAACACTGTAGGACATGTTTATCAACACTTTAGGCAGTTTTCAATCTAGAAAATATTTTGCTTTTAACACATTAGAATTGGTTCTTGTGCTGTAAACCCAGCAGTTAATGTCCCTCACAGATCATCCAAAATTTGACACAAACTTTGGGGGCACTGTACTTGTACTGGTTGTTTGAGAAGCATTATAGTTTGTCATTAACACTTTGAGTGCTATCGGCGAACCTGTTCGCCCAGGGTTGACTTCACTCAGGTACTATCGGCGAACCTGTTCGCCGAGAAGACAATCGGATCCATATCTTTTAATTCGAATGACAAATGTCACTGAGTTCCTACCAATGACATTTATCATAAAATGAATACACAATGAACCAAATAAATGAGTTAAAATGTATTTTCTTGATAGCATTTGCGATTTTACAGAAAATCGTACAATTTGGAAAGGTTATACACAATAGTCCGAAACAATCCAGTCCCTGGTTAACATACCTGGATTTTTAGCCCAGCACCCAAAGTGTTAATAATAGCATGTGGGCAATAGGCCTGCATGCAGGATTCAACACAATCAACAAGAATGTACAGTGGTACATGTACTTACATGTACAGCCAAAGTATAGTTTGGGTCTGTTAGGCAATTTTATTATCCATCATTTGCAAAGCATATTGTCACCCCACGCATCTTGAAACATCATCATATGCATCAAAATTTTCATTAATCTTTATCAAAGTACATACATATTGTTACACCACACACTTTAAAACAATTAAAAAACAATATACTGGAACATTACTTACAACCAGAGTATAGTTTACTTTTAGTCAGTGATATTAATTTTTCATTAATCTTTTGCAAAGTATTAAATTGTCACATCATCATGCATCTGAAAACAGTTGGGAGAGGTGGACATTTTTTAATTTGTTATTAATTTCTAAAACATGGAAATATTTCAGAGCGTGTGATTTTCAGTGCATCGATAGATGATAAAGGTCTATCTAAAAAACACGAGAGAGAAAATGTCTTACTTCACCATTTAATAGAACGATACACTGCCTTTATGATATCAATTTGCTATCAATATATCATTAAAATATGAAAAAAGAAACAAAGTAAAATTAACCCATTGCATGTGACTGATTGAACCTTGCACCAGAATTGATCTTCCATTCACACACCATCAGAAGGGTTCATTTTTTTTTCAAAGTAATTAGATGAATCCCAGTTGGAAAGTAAATATTTATACATAATTCTCCAAATCTCACATACAGCTGTAGGATGAAATCAATAGCTTCTTATGTCATTAGAACTTCTGTAAGCTCGCATTGGCAGAAAATGACCATAGTTAGTCTAATAGCCTGTTATGAAATTTAGTAAGCTCATGTTGGCAGACCATTATTATGTAATGATTATATTTCCAGTCATAAATGATCTAAGTGCATAGTGTGTGTATTAATAGAGGGATTAAATATGTATGGTATGCATCTATTGCATGTACATCTCTTGAGATCATGTGGTCAAGTTGTCTAGACATTTAATGGGTTGGGAACATGCTCCAGTACACAACGAAAATCAAATTGTATTTATCGACCCGCCTTACACATGTGTGTGCAGGTCTCAGATGGTGCCAGTATTACGGTCTATTGTTTTCTGTCCACATTTACGAGGAAAACTAATTACACGTACTGGTAGTTTGCAGTGTTTAATTTTGCTGATGTTGTCTTTGTTATTTTAGTGATGGACATAAATGTTATGCCTTTTTTAATTGGGAGGGGAAGGAAAGGCGAATTGGGAGGGGGAGGAAAGGGGGAACTGGGAGGGGGAGGAAAGGGGCTCCAGAGAATAATACAAATCTGAATGGCAGTTAAAAGCACATGCATTGCAACATCCATAATGTAATACTAGTACTCATCATTAGAGTACCATTAATTATCAGCATCATTAACTATTGATTATCACGTCATTTAAAGTGCAGATCTATGCTCAGTACATTTAAGAGCAAAAATATTTTTGCTTTGCGTGCATATTATTAGTGTCTCATTGAATGTTACATCATCATTATCATCATCAGTAATTATTGGCTGATTTCGTTTAATTAATACACATTATCAACTTGGTTTACATCAGTGCATATACCAGAAACTTCACCTTGAAGATGGGAACATTATGTACTGACCCAATGGAGACTAACAATAAGATATCCTAGGCTAGCTAGGGTCTGTGAAGAATGTGCTTTTGAAATCAAATTATGTCCAACAGGTTAACAGTATGATCAAAATCTCTCCCAATGAACATGTCACAGGTAATCTGGTAGAAGCATATTTTATGAACAATAGTTATGTAAATTCTGACCCTACAGATATTGATTTTTTATGCCTCCGCAACGAAGTTGCCGGAGGCATTATGTTTTCGGGTTGTCCGTCCGTCCGTTACCGGATCTCTTTACCGCGATAACTTAAGAACCGCTGATCGGATTTTCATGTAACTGGGATCAAGTATGTACTATGGGGCAACAATGAACTGATTAGATTTTGGAGCTGAAAGGTCAAAGGTCAAAGGTCACCGGGCCTAAAATATGTCTGATTTGGGCTCATTACCGCGATAACTTGTGAACGGCCGGTCGGATTTTGATGTAACTTGGGTGAAGTATGTATTATGAAGCAACAATGAACAGATTAGATTTTGGGGTTGAAAGGTCAAAGGTCAAAGGTCACTGGGCCTAAAATATGTCTGACTTGGGATCGTTACCGCGATAATTTGTGAATGGCCTGTTGGATTTTGATGTAACTTGGGTGAAGTATGTATTATGACGCAACAATGAAATGATAAGATTTTGGGGTTCAAAGGTCAAAGGTCACAGGGCCTAAAACATGTCTGATTTCGGCTCGTTACCACGATAACTTAAGAAAGGCATGTTGGATTTGAATGTAACTTGGGTGAAGTATGTATTATATGGCATTAA
>JZLH01S0306223.1:17702-31960 GCA_001188425.1 Eucidaris tribuloides | reverse complement strand
TGTGTGTGTGTGTGTGTGTGTGTGTGTGTGTGTGTGTGTGTGTGTGTGTGTGTGTGTGTGTGTGTGTGTGTGTGTGTGTGTGTGTGTGTGTGTGTGTGTGTGTGTGTGTGTGTGTGTGTGTGTGTGTGTGTGTGTGTGTGTGTGTGTGTGTGTGTGTGTGTGTGTGTGTGTGTGTGTGTGTGTGTGTGTGTGTGTGTGTGTGTGTGTGTGTGTGTGTGTGTGTGTGTGTGTGTGTGTGTGTGTGTGTGTGTGTGTGTGTGTGTGTGTGTGTGTGTGTGTGTGTGTGTGTGTGTGTGTGTGTGTGTGTGTGTGGTGGTGTGTGTGTGTGTGTGTGTGTGTGTGTGTGTGTGTGTGTGTGTGTGTGTGTGTGTGTGTGTGTGTGTGTGTGTGTGTGTGTGTGTGAGTGTGTGTGTGTGTGTGTGTGTGTGTGTGTATGTGTGTGTATGTGTATATGTGTATGTGTTTGTGTGTGTTTGTATGTTCATGTCTATGTGTGTTTGTGTGTGTATGTGTGTGTGTTTGTATGTTCATGTTGTGTATGTGTTTGTTCTTGTCTGTGTATATGTTGTGTGTGTGTGTGTGGGGGGGGGGGTGTGGGTGGGTATGTTTGTATGTTCATGTTTGTATGTGTGTTTCTATGTTCATGTCTGTGCATGTGTGTGTATATTCATGTCTGTGTGTATGTTTGTGTGTGTGATGTGTGTGTATGTGTGTGTGTGTGCCTGTGTCCATGTATGTGCGTGGTGTGTGTGTGTGTTTGTATGTTTGCATGCATGACTGCATGGTATGTTTATCTTTTTACTCATGTTTCCCTTTTTGCTCTCTTCCCAGTCCACCTTGACACCTGGAACAGTAAATGTCAGACGAAGTCATAATTGCTTTAGGGAGTGAGGAGGGCAGTCGGATTTTGTTGCTTGAAGTAAAAATTGTAACTTTTCCACTCTTAAAGACACATTTTCTCTTAATTTTGCATCATAAGTGAGGAAAATTATTTGTTTTAGAAGTGTAATCACCACACATTGGAATAAATATTGCTGAGATATTACAGTAATTGTGTGTATTCCCAGAGGACATAGACATGGGTCTGATGGAAATGGATGACTTAAGAAATTGTCTGTTACACCTCCTAACTCCTCAATGTCATATTTAAATTGCAGTCTGAAGAAATTTGATCTAATAAACTTGTCTGTAACCCAACAATGCATTACTTTTGCATAAAACTTAAATCATTGTTCATATTCTATTTGTATACATTTATTGCATGATACATGTTACATTGCTTTAATACTACATTTTAATTTAACTGTATTTGCAATTCAATCACTGTTCATCTCGCTTTTGCTTTTTAAATAAATATAAATATTCACTTCACAAATAATAGCTCATTCCTTTTGGGTACTCTTTGTAAGGTGTGCAAATTAAAACATGACCTTTAACAGTGAGAGGAATGCTGCATGCCAAGCTGTAAATTCCATCATGAGTTCAAGCATGTGTTCAAAATGTGTGCAATTAAATGTAATGTTGGTGGGATGAGGCACGTTGGGGGACTAATTGAAGACTCTGGTTACATCCCTGGGTGCGTCGGGGGGGGGGGGAGGGGAGGGGGGTATGATACAAATGTTGGACGTGTTTTCATATTCAGACTCCCCACCCCCAATCAACCCTGCTCTTCCAGCCTCACATCTGAATCCTAGAAACCATTTTTGTCAAGCCACCAAGGTGGAGCGAGACTAAGGAATCGTAAGTGGTGTACATCCATAACCCTGATGAAACATGCCATTTACCTGTTTGCAACCAAACTTGGGCAGTAGATGCCTTACATGGACCTCAATGTCATATAATGGTCATAAGGTCATGTGTTTAGGTCAAAAAACAAATAAGGTCAAATGTTAAAATGCATAGATCTACAATTTTCTACTGGGGTTGGCAACTTTCTAACCATAACCCCATTTGTAACTAAACTTGGATGGTACATGCCCTACAAGGACCTCAATGTTATTTGGGGGTCAAAGGCCATATATGTAGGTCAAAGGTCAAATGAGGTTAAGTGTTTAAAATTACTAGTACCTGCAAGATTTGTTTGAGGTTGGTTTATGTAACTTTCTAACCATTAGCCCACTTGCAACCAAACTTGGATGGTAGAAACCTTACAGGGATCTCAATGTAATATGGGGGTCAAAGGTCATGTTTGTATGTCAAAAGTTAAATGAGGTCAAAGTTTGGATTTACCTGCAAGTTTTTAGAGAGGTTGGTAACTTTCTAACTATTAGCCCAGTTATAACCAAACTTAGATGGTAGATATTTTACAGGAATCTCAATGTAAATTAGGGGGTCAAAGGTCATGTTTGAAGGTCAAAGGTCAAATGAGGTCATTAACCCAGAATGATTGCGCAAATAGGGCAAGACACGTGGCTATCAGCTATCGTTAAAGTTCACTTGTGTTCCAGGATGGGCTGGACTGGGAAGTTTAACTCATTGGCCAGCTGGGTGTAGTCCTAATTTAATCACTGTTGGTAATTACTTACCCACCGCCAGCTGATGTGCTCAAATTCTCTTTCCATGGAGCACTGGTGTTCTCACATCTCATGGTCCAATTGATACTGTAGGGAGTTTGTTGTGCAATGCCTTTGTGCAGTAGTTAAAAGCTGAGCAATCCTTTTCCCCCTGCCCTGCTCTTAGGCTGATCTCAAAAGGGTGTGGAAGGAAGGGCTGAGTGAGGACCCCGCACCCATTCAAGATCCCCCTCCCATACCCCAACTCCCTGACTCTAATCTATGCTTGTATCAATGTAACTATTTCTGCCATATAGTACACTATTCTAGTAGTACTTTATCCACATGTCTAAACTCAATTTTACTGAATTGCGATCATGATATTTATGCTTCTAATAATGTAAGAACATGTAGTTTTCTAATTCTATGCATAGGTGAAACTACAGAAATCATAATTTTTCTGGAAGGAAAGTCATTAGAGATTGCTCCTCAGAAAAAAACCTTTTATGCAAGGTTTTATGAGTCATTGACAATTCCATAATAATACAATCTCGATGATTGCATTTCATTACTGCAGCATGCAATTATATGAAAGTACAGTCAATAATCACAATAATAGAGAAAACACCGGTGCCTCCAAGACTGTATTTTTTTCAAACCAAGCAAATTGGTTCTGTGGATAGTGTAGCAGAGGTAATTACATTTCTAATTACTTTCCAGGAATGAAGGTTCATACATTCTATTTAATTCATCTAAATGAGCAATAAGGCAACTGATTTTATTCAGAGCCATTGTCAGCCATTGTCTGGCGGAATACCTTTTTATGCATTACATGTACATACAGTACCTTAAATCAACTATATGGAAAAACAGAATTTGAGAGTTTTGTTTCTCTCAGTTTTTCATATTTTGTCATCCAGCTGGAAAAAGGGCATAAACATATCGTTGGTGATATTACGTAACAGCGAATCTCATATATCAAACAAATGTAACATCCACCGGTATGTGAAATCACCGATGAATATATGTTCTCAGCAGAAGGATGTTAACCCATTAGCTACGGGAACCGGATGTGCCTTGTGTTAACTCTATGGGATTTTCAAAATCTCAGAGGCAACGTGTTAAAATTGAATTGCCTCTATCCTGAAAACTGCTGGTTTGCTGGTATATTTCACTTGAAAACAAAGTACTGTAATCTTTTTAGATCCTTCTGTCAGCCTCTTTTGTGCAGTCAAGTTAGCCAAAGGTTTTGAAGTTGCATTGATTTATTCAAATTTATGCATAATGTTACATGAAATCTCCTTTCTCCCTCAGATGTGGACTTATTATTTTGTTTCATAATTTGTTCATTTCATATGATGCAGCTTGTGACTGTAAATTAAAGTGTTAAAATATTCAGATATTGTAACTATTTTATGCACATTTCAAATGAAGATTTCTTATAGAATTGCTTCTACTATGACTAAGATGTCAGTTCCCTTTAACACAAAGACAACAATCTTGTTGGAATGACTTTTGACAATGCTCCGTGTAAACACATATGCCACCTGCATTGTGCTTAATCGCCTGGAGCATTCAAACATACACACTGTAATGCCCTCTTGTGCTTTTAAGTAACAGCCAAGAAGAACTTCAGGTGTACGACTGAAATATTCATGTGCCTCATATTACCTTGACCCGCGGGTCAGTTTTATTCGCCGTTAAATGCGGCAGCGGTGAATGAAAAGCGACTGACCGAAGGCTTGCCCACCGAACAGACGTCAACACCGAGTCACCCAGGATCAATACGAGTAGATGCGCTCATTAATATATTCAGCAACGTTTACTACTTTTGCCAGTTAACGCAAGGGCTTTGCTGTGGCTCTTGTAGTGTGTTTGTATGTGCGTGTGCGTGTGCGTGGACGAGGTGGACCATTCAATAATGCATGCACTTCCGTTGTCGAGGTGTGCGGCCGTGTGGAACAAATTACGGACAAGACGGACCAATTTTGCTCAAGACGCATCCGAGCATAATTTTCTCAGTTCATTCAGATATGTTTCCGAAACTTTCCGTACCACGTAGCCTCTGTGTACATAGAATCCCCCTGTGTAGTAATGCATATTTAATCAGACATCTGACTGAAGTCATGCACTATGTCTTTGTGCTATGGAAGGTTATTGTGACTTCTTTGTGTCCTTCATTGAAAAAAAAAGTACAGAGTTTCATTATGACATTTTTTGAACAAATATAGGAGATATTACAGTACATTAAAAATATTGCAAATAAAAAAGAAAACAAGGCTATCATAATTTTAAACATATTGTTTTGTGTAAATGCATTTGAACATTTATTTTTCCAAAGTTGTACATCAAGAAAGGAAAGATTATTTAAGTATGGTATTGACACACCAGACAACAGAACCCCCCCCCCCCCCCGTTAAATCAAATGAAAATAGTTTAGAATGATGGACATACTGTGATTTCACAATTATCAGTAAGCATTTTTCAATTAATTTTTTTTATTCATTTCTATAAAAAAGTGGTGTTTAACAATATGTGTATGAACTTTCAGTGCATTATGTCTAAAAAAAAACAAAACACCAGATTAGGAGAGAACTGAATTTTTCTACATTTACCAAACCTATACATTACCTTTAAAACCAAGAACTCTGTTATTTCAAGGCAGTTTATAGCAGGAAAATATTGTGTCTCTCCCATGTATTTTAGGAAGAGACATTATTTTTTTTTAAATTCCTAAAAAAGGAATAAAAACAAATGGAAGGGGAGTGAGCCCAACATTTTGAAGTTGGCAATGTGTAGGGACACCTGTTTGTTGATCATTCACAAAATCACAATAAGGCATTTAAATCGTTTGTTGTTGTTGAGGTTTGATGTGGATGTCTGGTGATAGAAGTGACAGTAACGTACTTTTGAACTAATAGATAAATGAAAAATTTGTCAAATCTACCACAATGATCTTTTCTTTTTTAAAAAAGGATGGCTAGTAAAATGTGTAGTTGACAACACTTGGGACTGTTATCACATGCTTTCTGTGTAACATCAGCAGATAATGTTCCCCTGGTACATCAATGTTGTGCTTCCTAATGGACCTGTCTTTAGGAGCCATTTACACATTTTCCTTTAAATTAAATGTCTGAGGCTGCGGATTCTCGTTTCCCCGTTCTCCCGCCTTGTAGCTTTGCAGCACCGCACGCGTCTCTCTCCCATCTCCACTGATTTCCTCGCCAGTCAAGGACAATGCCATTATCAGTAATGCACTAAGTGTGCTGTTTTGGCCACGGTTTGCCTTAAAATTAATGTTTAGCAGCAGACAATGGGACATTAGTCTCCTTTGCAGACTCCTGGTGACTCATACGTCAGACACAGTATCAGACCCCTACTGTGAACGGAGCGTGTTAGGCTGATTAGCAATGTACACAAACCAGGAATATTATTACAAAGTACACTTGCCATGAATATCAGACAAATGTGGTATACCTATAGCATGTTTTGATGTTTGGATGACATTATGTCATCCAGAATGCAAAATTTTCTCGAAGATAAAAAAAAATAACTTGGCTGTCTACTTCACATAACACTATAACAAAAGGGGTTTTGATCTGACTATTCATTAGGTGACAGAGATCATTTGAAGAGTTTGATCGCAAAACAGATTAACTCCATTTCAGTAACTCTGGAGAAAAATGCATTTCTTTGCCCAAGTTTATACATGTGCCATGGAAAAATAAAAGTAAAACCATTATGCCTCCATTACACCTTGGTTAAACCCAAGATATTTTGCATTTGCCTTTAAATTTCATACAATTTAGGTGGTAATATATTGATGTTAATAACTCAATTTTGGTGGAAATGGAGTTCACCTGTTTTGCGATCAAACTGTTCATACGTTTCCAAGAATGAAATCTGAGATGTCATTAGACAACATAAATATCTAGATTCCGTAGCAATAGATAAGGCTTAAAAGTACTATCTACCAAAAATGATTTAAGAAGCAAGGTTTTGTTAGTGACAGTATGCAAATGAGATATTGTAAATTTTTTTTCTGCAAGCATTACATACATGTACATGTACCTGCCAGCTCACAATGTAACATTCGTTGTTCATGTGCATTTGGGTTTAGGTTGTAGAGAATATGAACCTGATGCAATGCCGTCCTTCAGAAATATGTTGAAGGCCCTCGCAACATACATTCATGATGTTGTGTATGTTCTGTAATATCTTATAGCTTCCAGCCATAATCTAAAGAGCTGAAATAATTGTTAAGCTCACGAGTGATTCATAGTCTGATCAATGGACTATGAAATCCATTATTGTTATAGCTCAAAGGGTTGATGACGTAACATTACATGTCATAAATTAGATCTCTCCATCTGCCTTGAAGGGCAGTGACATGATTGGGAGAAATAAAAAAACTGCCTTCAGAATTAAATGGGTTTAAAGATATATATGAAAGATTCACCTGGCAGCTGGAGTGGATCACCTGGCCGGAAGGATTTGTCTTGAGTCTGCTTACATAAGGAGAAGCAAGTGTGAACATACCAGCAGTTTGTTTCCCTCATGGCCCAAGAGAAATGAATGCCATAGAAAGCTACACAATTGATTTGTCTGTCCTGTCACAAGGCATACTGAGTGATGAATTTTTTATTTTTTTTTTTTTTTGGAATGAGTCAACTCTTGACTACAAAATTTTCACAGTAGAATCCTTGCATACTTTACTTGATTTTAGAATAGTTTTACCCCAAGTTGAGGACTAGCCCCCATCATGGTATTTACCTTTAAAATATGGATGTGGAGTACCTCAGTTCTCTGCATCTTGTCAAATTGTATACATCTATCTTGAGTGCAGATTATAAGTGCATGTATTACTTATTCACTACTAAAAATGATCTGTCATCCCCCCCCCCCCCCGGAAAAAAAAATAATATTGAGACTGTTGGTCTTTAAAAAAATTATGGGTGTTTTTTTTTTTACCATTAATAGATAACTTCCAATATGTATTTCTCTGACACACAAAACAAAACACTGATACATACCTGTTATTATGTTAGAGCGATATTCATTTTTTTTAATAGGGTAAAATAATGTTGGTGTAAAACATATGTGCCATGTGTAGTAAGAAGGTGAGGACATTACCACCTATTTCATGCCACTTTGCCAGTGCTTAATTTGCAATGAAGCCTCACTAATTCAAACCATACAACCATGTCTTGTCCAATAACACATGCAACATGTCCAGAAAAACACCGTGGCAAATTGACTGGAATAACAAGCACAAAAAAGCTGGTATTCAGATCGAAATTCCTACAATCTGTTTTTTTCTGGATGCATTCCCTCTTGCATTTACTCATATTTTCTTTTCATATTTCTTAGGTCTCTGGAGAGAAAGATGCTCCCGTGAAAACGGTGAAAAAAATAAATGAAATGGATGATGACTCATACGCCAACATAATTGAATTGTCCATTACTATTCTGGATTTAGCCAAGGGCACTTTGAAGGCAGAGTGCTTAGCCTTATGTGGGCACACACACATATACACACAAACACACACATACACAAGTCACAACACACTGACACTAATGCATGGACTCCTACACACACACACACACACACACACACAGACACACACAGACACACACACACACACACACACACACACACACACACACACACACACACACACACACACACACACACTACACTACGTACATACACAATGATACACACTAATGCATGAAAATGCGTACACTCCTACACATGCACAAACACACACACACACACACACACACACATTTTCTCTCATAAACAATGACACACACTAATGCATGGACATAGGTACACTCCTACATACACACACACACACACATACACACTCACACCCAGAGGTAGGCTTTGGTGCATTACCAGCTGCCAGTCTCCCTACATTGTTTGTATTCAGAGCTCTCCGCATACTAAACAGTCAGTATCATTAACGACGGGATGCTATTGTGAATCAGAATGCGTCCGCGGCAACCTGTGCATGCTCATGTGCGCGTGTTGTATTAACCCACAGTGATTGTCCGCTTGTGACTATCGCACGCTTTCACGCAGGCATGTCCACTTCACTGTAGGGAACCCCCGTGACAAATAGAAAAATGCGTATACGCTAGCACCTTTTATTGGCAAACATGGAAAATGCGGCGACGCAAGAAGCGACACAGATGAAGGTATGTCTTTTTTGGCCCCCCAAAATTAGGTGATGATTTCTTAGAGGGTTATGATAAGTTATTACCTTAATCGTGAAAGAGCAGAGTCTGTTCTTTCAGCATGAGGTATACTTCATTACGCTTAACGGCCTTTTAATGCTATATTAAAATATAGGCAAAATCTTGGGTCCGCCCCCCCCCCCGAGATTTTTCATTAATTAATTAAAAAAAATTAAGGACATTCAGAATTTATTATTGCAGGGTTATGACTTTGGGGCATAAAAGCTTTCAAGATAAAAAAAATCCGCAAAACTAAGACTGAAGCTTTAATATGTATGTAGCAGTGTTTTTTTTTGGTGTCAGAGAAATACAATATTGGGAATTATCTATTAATGGTAAAAAAAAAAACTACCCCATAATTTTGTAATGACCAACAGTGCTATCAATATTATTTTTTTTGGGGGGGGGGGGGGTGACAGAGTATCGTTTCGCTAGTGAATAGAGCAACATGCACTTACAATCTGGCACTCAAGATAGATGTATAGCAATTTGAAAGATGCAGAGAACTGAGGTAGCATCCACATCCATATTTTAAAGGTAAATACTCAATGGATGGGCTAGTCTCAACTTGGGTGTAATAACTATTTCTAAATCAAGTAAAGTAATGCAAGGATTCTAAAACTGTGAAATTTTGTGAGTCAGAGTTGATCATTTCCAAAAAAAAAAAAAAATAAATCATCCTCAGGTATGCCTTGTGACAGGACAGACAATCATTGTGTAGGCTTTTTGCATTCCATTTCTCTTTGGGCCATGAGGGAAACAATATTGGCCTGGTATGTTCACACTCTGGCTTCTCGCTTATGTAAGCAGACTCAAGTACAATATCCTTCGGCAGTGAATCCACTCCAGCTGGCCAATGGTGATCTTTCATATATATCTTTTAAACCGATTTAATTCTGAAAGGCAGTTTTTCTTTATTTCTCCCAATCATGTCACTGCCTTCAAGGCAGATGACTGAGATCTAATTTATGACATGTAATGTTACTCATCAACCCTTTGAGCTTATACAATAATGGATTTCATAAGTCCATTGATCAGAACTCATGAATCACATCGTGAGTAACAATTATTTCTGTTAGCTCTTTAGGATTATGGTTGGAAGCTATAAGATTTACAGAACATACACACACATCATGAATGTATGTTGCGAGGCCCTTCACATATTCTGAATAGGACGGCATTGCAGCAGGTTCATATTCTACATCACAACCTAAACCCAATATCACGATGAACAACGAATGTTACATTGTGAGCATGGCAGGTACAGCTGCTACATGTATGCTACATGCTTGCAGAAAAAAAATTTCACAATATCTCATTTGCATAGCGTCACTGAACCAAACCTTGCTTCTTACATCATTTCTTGGTAGATAAGTACTTTTAAGGCTTATCTATTGCTAGCGGAATCTAGATATTTTATGATTGTCTAATGACCATCTCAGATTTCATTCTTGAAACGTTGAGAAACAGTGTTGATCGGCAAAACAGCGTTCATATACTACCATCTACCAGACAATCTGAGCGTTATTAGACATCAGATATATTACCACCTAAATTGTATGAAATTTAAAGGCAAATGCAAACTATCTTTGGGTTTAAAGGCAGCTGTATAACAGTGTTTCCAGTTTAAAAAATGCTGAGCTTGCATAATTCTCCCATGCTACCAGTGTCGTCTGACATGATCATAAAAATGAAATGCCATAAAAAATTGCAGTTTAAAACGATCAGTAAGTGCTTTAAAAAAAGTGAACATCATTGAGCAAGCGCGTAACGCATTCCAGCTTTCGCGCTACCCCAATAGACTGCTGTTGTTGCAGAATTCGCTATCGGCGGGCGCAGCCGGCTAGGAAATAATGTGGCGCAATTTGAATCTGCCATATTGTACTAATGAGCAGGCATAAGCTGTCCAAATTTTGTTGTTTTTCCTAAGGTGTTTAATTTGTCCATTCAAACACTGTCAGATATGTCAGGTAGGCGAAAGTTCGACAATTTTTTAAACGTGTCTTCCACAGTGTTAAGCAGTGTCTTTAAGCCGCAAGGTGTATCTGGAGCACTAATGAGTGTTGTATGCTTTTATTTTTAGCGATGGTCACCGTATAAACTTGGGCAGATAGAAATGGGCATTTTTCTCCAGAGTTACTGAATGGAGTCTAATCTGTTTTGCGATCAAACCTCTTCATATATCCCTGTCACCTAAATGAATAGTCAGATCAAAACCCTTTAAAGTGTTATGTGAAGTAACAGGCCAATTATTTTTTTTTGATCTTCGAGATAGGATTTTGCATTATGGATGACCATAATGTCATCCAAACATCAAAACAATGCTCATAGGTTACCACATTGTCTGATATTCATGGCAAGTGTACTTTGTAATAATTTCCTGGTTTGTGTAGCATTGGCTAACAGCCTAACACGGGCTCGACGTTCAGGCAGTAGGGGTCTGATGCTGAGCGTATGAGTCACGCAGGGTCTGCAAAGGAGACTAATGCCCATTGTCTGCTGCTAAGACAGTTAATTTTAAAGCAATACCGTGGGCCAAAATAACAGGCACACTTATGTGCATTAGCTGATAATGGCATTGTCCCTTGAAGCTGGCGAGGAAATTAGTCGAAGATGGGAGAGAGTGCGTGGCGGGCTGGGCAAAGGGGCTACAAAGGGCGGAGAACTGGGGAAACGAGAATCGCACGGCCGACATTTGATTTAAAGGAAAATGTGGTGAGCTGGCTCCTAAAGACAGGTCCAATTAGAAACACAACACTGAGAGGAGGGACCATTAATCTGGCTGATTGTACACAGAGAAGCATGTGATAACATAGTCCTAAGTGTTGTCAACTACACATTTTACTAGGCCATCGTCTTTTTGAACATCGAAAAAAGAAAAGATCATTGTGGTAGATTTGAGCAAATTTTTCTATTTATTCTAATGTAGTTCAAAGTACGTTAGGCGTCTACTTCTATCAAAATTCACATTCTAGCATCAAACATGAACAACATACAAAGCAATTACATGCCTTATTGTGATTTGTTGAATGATCAACAAACAGGTTCGCCTACACATTGCCAACAGTTTTTGTGGACTTAAATGTTGGGCTTCTCCATTTCATTTGTTTTTATTCTTTTTTAGAAATAAAACGAAATAATGATCTTCCTTAAAATACATGGGATAGACATAATATTTCCTGGCATAAAGTAAACGTGCCTTGAAAATAGCAGGGTTCCTTGTTTTAAAGTAATGTATAGGTTGGTAAAGTGTGAAAAAATTCAAGTCTCTCCTAATCTGTTTTTTTTTTGACATAATGCAGCTGAAGTCTCATATAGCATATTGTCAAATACACTTTTTTATAGAAATGAATAAAAAAAAATAATGAAAAAAGTGGGGGCTTACTGATAATTGTGAATCAGCAGTATGTTCCATCCATTCTAAAGCTGTTTTCATTAGATTTACTGGGGGGGGGCGGGGGGGGTTCTGTTGCCTGGTGTGTCAATCACCATACTTAAATAATCCTTCCTTTCTCGATGTAGCAACTTTGGACATAAATAAATGTTCAAGATGCATTTACAGCACAAAACAATATGTTAAAATTTTGATAGGCCTTGTTTGTCTTTTTTTATTGCAATATTTTTAATGTACTGGTATATATCTCCTATATTTGTTCAAAACTGTCATAATGAAACTCTGTACTTTTTTTTTTCAATGAAGGACACAAAGAAGTCACAATAACCTTCCATAAGCAACAAAGTACATCAGTGGGGCATCGACTTCAGTCCAGATGTCTTGATTAAATATGCATTACTTAGCACAGGGGCATTCTGTGTAGCACAGAGGCTACGTGGTAGCGGAACATATCTGAATGAACTGAGAAATTAAGCTCGGATGCTGCTTGAGCAAAATTGGTCGCGTCTTGTCCGTAATTTGTTCCAGCACGGCCGCACACCTCGCAACAGAAATGCATGCATTATTGAATCGTCGCACACTCCGTCCACGCATCACGACCTTCAACGTGTAGTCGGCAGCATACAAACACAGGCTACAAGAGCCAGCAGCAAGAGGCCCTTGCGTTCAACTGGCAAAAGTAGTAACACGTTGCTGAAATATATGGTAATGAGGGCGGGCATCTACCGTATTGATGCCTGGGTGACTTCGGTTGTTGACGTCTGCTTCGGAGGTGGTGCAAGCCGTCGTCCGTCGCTTTTCTATTCACGCGCTGCCAGAGCATTTAAAACGTGGGCGGAATAAAACTGAGCCCTGCAGGTCAAGGTTAATATGAGGTACATGATAATTTCAGTTCGTACACCTGAAGTTCGGTCTCTGGGCTGTAATACTTAAAAGCCAGCAAGAAGCGGCAATTACAGTGTTCGTAGTGTTTTGAAATGCTCCAGGCGATTAAGGGCACATGGGCAAGTGGCATAGTGTGTTTAGCATGGAGGACAGTCTGTCAAAGAGTCATTCGCAACAAGATGTTGTCATTTGTGTTAAAGGACTGAGCATTCTAGTCATAATAGAAGGCAATTCTATAAGAAATGCTTCATTTGAAATGTGCATAATAATAGTTACAATATTGAATATTTTAAACACTTTTAATTGGTACAATCACAGCTGCATCAATATGATGAACAATAATATGAAACAAAATAATAAGCCTCCAACAAATCGTGAGGGGAGTAAGAGATTATATGCGTAAGCATTATGACATAACTGTTGAATAATCACTTGCAGACTGTTAAAACGCTTCGGCTTCTGGCTAACTTGACTGCACAAAAGAGGGCTGACAGAAGGATCCTAAAAAGGCCATTACAGTACTTTGTTTTCAAGTGAAATAGCACCGACCCGTAAACCAGGGCAGGTTGTTTCCAGCGGAGTGAGGGAGGCAATTCAATTTTAACGGCCGTTGCCTCGGCGAGATTTTGAAAACCGCATAGAGTTAACACAGGGCAGCATCTCCCGTAGCTAACGGGGTTAACATCCCTTCTGGGCTGAGAACATATAATATCATACGGTGATTTACACATACGGCTAGGTGGAGATGTTACATTTGTTTGATATATAGATTGCGGCTGGTACGTAATTCAGCCGGGACAATATGTTTTATGTCCCTTTTACCGAGCTGGATGACAAATATGTAAAGAAACTGAGGAGAAACACAACTCTCAAATTCTGTTTTTCCGCATATAAGTGTTGATTTAAAGGCAGTGGATCTGCATTTTGCATGGCCGTAAAAATTAACATTGTGTAAATACAAATGGGCATTTAGAAGAAAATGCGTCATCTGTCGAACCTTTAGGCAAAATATGAGCTACCTGGAAATTCAGTGTTAGTTAAATTATAGTGAACCGGCGTTAGACTCTATCGGATTTGAATTTTTTCTGCAGAGCGAGAAAAAAATTCCTACCATAGAACGTACAACGTAAGAGGCTATTTGTTTTTGGTTTCGGCATTTTTTCTAAATTCTAAGAAAAAGTAACTGACCCGCCAAAATTTCACGAGACATGCCCTAGCATCCAAATACCTAAGGCGTAGCATTT
>JZLH01S0306223.1:229-10857 GCA_001188425.1 Eucidaris tribuloides | reverse complement strand
ATCAACCAATGATGCCAAATATCAATATTCTGAGAGGTCATTGACCTTTCAAGGTTATGAGAGGTCAACGGTAGAATCCTATTAATAATCAATAATGATCTGTGGAATATGAAAACAATTCCATTGTAGCACATATGCTTGCTTAATGCATGTACATCATAATCAACTTTATTATTAACCAATGATGCCAAATATCAATATTCTGATATTTTGAGGTCATTGACCTTTCACACTCCACAGAGGTCACAAGCAAAAACCTTTTAATAGTCAACATTGATCCGTGGAATATGAAGACAATTCCATCGGGACACAAATAGGTGTTTTAGCGCATCATAACCATATTTATCATTAACCAATGACGCCAAATCAATATTTTGACATTTTGAGGTCATTGACCTTTCACAATCATCAAAGGTCAAAGACAAAAGCTTCATAATAATTACCAATGCTCTCTGGAATGCCAGGGCAACTCCATTGTAACAAAAGTGCATGTTTAGTGCATCACAACCACGTTTATTATTACCAAAATGACGCCAAACCTCACAATTTGCATAATTTAAGGTCATTGACCTCTAGAGGTCATCAGAGGTCAAATCTGACTTACCTCCCGATCTTAAAATAAAGCTTATGGCATGTACTAACACTGGTGAAAGTTTCATGCTTTAGTCAAATTTTGCACAATTGGTCTGCTTATCCGCTCTACTATCTTTGAAGTCTTCAAGTACATTCTCCATGGTCGTAAATTTTGCAGTACGTCAGCACGCTGTATCATCAGCGACATAAATCGTATACCCGGTTAGATGATCAGTGAACTGTCCCTATGTACACGTTACATTATTGTAGAAGGACTGTTACTTCAAAACTTTATTGTGGTAATTCCCTCCCTAGTTCTCTCCCTTCCTCCTCCCCCACACAATGTTAGAAATTGAATCTTCCATACTGTAAAATTTTACTAGGGGATAACTACAACTATTTAAGCATCACATTCAATACAAGTGTACTGTGTCGTACATGTTTATTTAAGAAATCCCATTTCTATTCCATACTGATATTTGAGAACTGAAATGGAATGCATCTACTGTTCTAAATATGGAAGTATTTTATCATAAAAAGGCAGATACAGTTACTTTATGACATACTTTTTACATTTTTACAAAATTCTTATGAAACAGATGCAGAAATCTGACTTGTTACTGTACTTTTATTTCAATATGTAATGTTTAAGTGGAAAGCATGATTCCCGGGACATTTCAGTTATACAAGAAGTTGGCATCTACTCAAGATAACCATATTGTACCCTTACACACAATTTAACAAAAATGATTGGAAGGATTATAAAGTGTGTTTAGTAAGTGTTATTTATTTGAGATATGAACTGTATACAAGTAAATAAATGGACAATTACTTCATTGGTTGGGATTTCCTATAACATGTGTGAGTAATGTATCAATAACTATTCTTTAGTAAGCAGAACTTGGAATTATTAGTACTGGATGTATTAGAAATACAGTACAGTACAAATGTGGGTGTACGGTAGATCATTTCAGGTGAAACCATAGACTTGCTGAAATACTGTGCTGCACCATTCAAAATGGGGTGCTTTTGGAAACATAAATTTCAAACTAGCCAACTGTAACTGGATGCACCTGTAGACATCAGATATAATCTGATATTCACAGAGAATTCAGGTTACAGCTTTGTGGCACCTGACAAGAGTTGAATTCAAAAAATCATATAAATTATAATTTAACTTCAACAACCGTAACACATTTGTTTTCTCATTCTGGAATCAACATCATATTGTACTGGCATCACATGTATTTCAGATAAAGCTAGAAAAGAACTTGACCTATCTGCCACATTTATAGGCTCCATTTTACTTATCAGCTGGCTAATATAAGGCCAGTTTGGTTCATGTTTTAGTTGAGGCAATGTTTTCATTTCAGATTGCTTCACCTTGGTCTTGTTTGGGCTGAAAGTAACATCTCTGATTCCAGTGAATAAGAAAATGAAACAATCATCATGATAGTACAGTCATTTGCCCCTCCGCCCTCCAAAGGAATGCTTTTAAAGTTAAGATTCAACTCATTTTACCTAAAGTTTCTTCAAAGCATATTAGAGACTACTGTACCCCAGAATCCATTCTCTCAACAAAGATTATTGCTGTGAACATCAGGGTAAGAAGTTGTTATTCTGCAGAACACTATACCTGTTGGTTTCAGCAAATGATTTGAAAATTCACATTTCACAAGACTTATCAAGTTAAACCTCCGCATCAATATCTCTTTTACACAGCATCCATCTCGTTAGACTGATCTCTTCCACAGCCTTGCGCACGACGGACGCCGACCCGGGGCAAAATCTGGCCGGCGTCTGGCTGCTCAGACAAAATTACATTCCTACCGCAGCTTAATACTTCGCCTGATTATCGAGGAGTGAACAAGTGAAGACTCGTCCTTATTGACGAACATTCTTTGTGGTGAAACGTGCATAGAAAATATGTAGTCTGCCTAATTTAACGTTATGATCGCTCAATGAAATCTCGCTTTGATGTTGATGCCACAACATGCGAGAGAAATTACATTCTCAGACAGATAAGCCATCTCTCGTGCCGACGAGATGACGCTGGTAGGTTACACCTGAAACATTCCAGATCGGAATCTGGTTCGTTTCATTATGTGTAGCATTTGCAGAACATGTGGCGAAATACAGTAGCGAAGTTTACGCTTCATCACGTACGTGTAAGGACAGATGTGTAGATAGACGATTTAGTGTTTGTTGATGTTTGGCTCAGCATCGGGTGGGCAATCTGAAACTTTTCTGCCGTGTAATGAATTGAAATTAAATTTGCAAGTTTATCATCAAACCACAGGTTGTAAAAGAGAAAGTAAAACCAAGAATATTCATAAGTTGGTTTCTGGCAAACTGGAATTAATGTGGGCAAAACCACAATTCAATTTTGTTTATAGACAGATAGCAGGTACTAACTATTGCCTACCGGTATCCTCAGAATTTCTCGGCTAAAATTTAAAAAAAGTATATCAATCAGTGAATAGATATAATTCAAACCATGTAACTACATTTATAATAATTTGTGTTTCAGTTTAAAAGTTGAAAAAGAATGTCCCCTTTTGTCCTCCTATCTTTTCAATATATATTCATCAATACATGTTGTTGCTGTTATTATGGTTGTGGTGTTTTTTTGAGATAGTGGTTGCGCTTAGATTGAATAGCATCTTGTTACGGGAAACCAGTTAAGCCAATCAGAAATATGATATTAAGTCATTCAGGTTATTTTAACATAGTATGGGACTATGTGTAGGTTTGTTATAAAGGTAATACTCGATGAAGACACAAGTTGACCGGTTTCTTCTTACCCGTGCCATGGCAACTGGACCTCTCAGATTTACAACAAGAATTATCTCTATTATCTTGCATTTTTGTGTCATATGTGAAGTACTCCGTCAGCATCGAGTTACGCCCCCTCTTAAGACACCTCTGTGGTCAGATTGATCGTGGCCGATAACGTAATGGCCCGCATCTCCAAACATGACCCATCGTCACGTTCATAAATCATACTTCGTATTTTCGCACTCTTGCGCTTGATCAGTTCAAATCCCTCAATTTGTCACCGCCATGTCAATTGAGTTACCATCATCTTCTCGCTTTTCAATATTCGAAGACATTATCGGAAATCTCACTGAGCAAGATTTGTCATCCTGTGAGCTTTAAAAGTGGCTTGTGCTTGTCAACGAAACAGTAAATTAGGACTGAAAAGAATGTGGGAAGGATACAAATATTTCATCGTAGGTTGCCACATATTTGGAATTCTCTAACCAGGTGCACTGTTCCAGTTGTTTTTATAGTTGTTAGTTTCTTATTAGAAAGTTGACATTGTGAACATACCACTGTGTTTGTTGTTGTTGTATCATATAGGAATATATTAAAACTTAATCCTATACATTGAATCAATGTTATAATCACTAACTTGACCATTTAATATATTTAAAGACATCAGTTTGCATGGCAACCGCAAAAGAGATATTTCAGTTAATTGGTAATCACGTGATTATGTACATCAGTGTCTGAGTTTTGCAATTTTATTTCATTTCATTATGAAGTAATCTTGATTCAATGGACATTGAAACTCATTAATAATCTTATAATCACAGATCAATTTGTATAGTTTTGTTCATTTGGCATTCATTGATTGTATTTTGAGGTTTTTTTTTTCTATCTCTGGTTAGATTAAAATATTTTTCATATCAAATCTTTGGCCGTTATGATGTCTTCATTTACGTACCTATACAGCAACATTCAGTTGTATTCAGACATATACATACATGTATATCTATGTAATACACAGTTAGGCCATCCACATTGAATTTATTTGCTTAAAAGTCAGTTTATACCTGTTTTCTTCTTACCCCCTCTTTGTGCCTCTCCCTGTGGTAAACGAAGAAGCTCGCTAAGTTATTTATGGTTTGTCACGTAGAACCTCACTCAGGCTAAATTGCCCTCAGCAATCACAGTGTTAAAATAAAAGGGGGTACACAATTCAAGAGCGTGCAAGGGCCGCGAACGAGGTAGCACGCTATACGTGGCATGGCCTCTCGCTACTTCTTTCACATCAGCGTAAGACAAGCACATAATCCCCGGCAAGCATGCTGTGGCAGCTGGCTTGGCTTTCTGCGCCCCGGCTAAGTTTATCCCGGCCTGGGATTAATGGATACCGCAGTGTAGATTGCAAGGTCACTTTATGAGCCTGATGGCAGTTATATTATACTTGACAGGGCTCTTGTTTTTCCCTCTACTGTTAAGTTTTATAAATGTATGTGGGTGTTTTCTGTGTGTGTGTGTGTATGTTTTTCAGTGTTCCGTGTGTGTATTGTGTATGTATTTGTGTGTGTTTGTAAGTGTTTCGTGTGTGTATGTTTTTCAGTGTTCCGTGTGTGTATTGTGTATGTATTTGTGTGTGTTTGTAAGTGTTTCGTGTGTGTATATGCTTGTCAGTGTTTTGTGTGTTTGTGTGTGTGTGTGTGTATTGTGTACATGTATGTGTGTATGTGTTTGTGTGTGTTGTCAGTGTTTCATGTATGTGTGTGTGTTTGTCAGTGTCGTGTGTGTGTGTGTGTGTGTGTGTGTGTGTGTGTGTGTGTGTGTGTGTGTGTGTGTGTGTGTGTGTGTGTGTGTGTGTGTGTGTGTGTGTGTGTGTGTGTGTGTGATATGTTTAGATCTATAAATTTTTGTTTGTGTTATAGGGCTTATTTTCAGTTTCATCATTTTAGTAGTGAGTACAGTATTAATAATGGCACACAAACACATAGTTATGAGATAGTTGATCGGGGTAGCATACATTTTAGGTAATACTAAACAACACACTGACATGTTCTTCACATTTAAGGACAAGTGTAGTTTAATTGTTAGGTAATGTCATTACCGGATACACCAATATAAAAAATAGAGCACTTTAGTTTGAATCAATACTTATATGAGAGAAGATGTACTCACCCTGTTCATAGTATTTGACACATATATAATACACATAATTGTTAACTTGTCAAAAAGCCGTCAGTGCTAAAACTACTTTTTTTCCAATGAATTTTTCTCTCTTATAAAGCAAATTGAAACCCAGGAATTGAAAATTGAAAACCCATTCTGTTAAATAAAGCAGTGTAGTGAAAATGGGGTTCAGTGTCTGTGATTTTACTTTCAAGACACACCTAAGAAACTGGCCCCGACTTGTGGCAGGGTTGTTTTGTAACAAAAATATAGATTTTTAAGCTTACATTGTGAATGTTCTGAACATATTTCTTTGGTGAAACTTTCGTAACCCAGTGATTTTAACATAACATGCATTTGCCATAGACCCCAGCTCGAGATCTCTCGTTCATAGTCTCAAACGGGTTAAGGAATTGGAACTCTATTTGCAGTGAAACAAAAAGAAGGAATGGAAATGAACTCACTTCACTCTACAGCAAAGAAAGTGTTAAATTATGTCATATTGAATGATCAATGGCAGTATTTGTTGTCAATTAAATAACGATCTTTCCCCTTATGTATTCATATGTTGAACAAATGTCAGAGGATATGAATGTAGGCACTGCCACAAAGTCTTCAATCATTGAATGAATGCCCATTCTGGGATGATAATTCAAAAGTTTGCTGAGAGGTACTGAAGATGGATTACAGTAACTATGCAATGAGAGTCCTGTGAAATCTATACTAGAATACAATATAACCTTTTTTTTTTCACATTTGATACATTCTTTCAGTGATTTCTCCTGAAATCTCTATGCTTAGGCCTGTAGTGTTTCATTGGATTTACTTCTATCGTAATATGTAATTTTGAAATTCAGTTATCAGGTGATTGTAAATGTCTATAGTATATCATTGTAAGCATGGGAATACAAAAACAGACATGTATCCCCTAAAGTCTTATCACTGGTATACAAATGGGGAAGGCTTTACAGCTCTACCCCCACCCCCCTGAAATAAAAACAAGGTATATTGCTAAAATTGTACGTAATTCATGAAACAGTGCAAAATTTACAACTGGAGATTTCAAAGGTTTGAAAAATTCAGCTCAGGAATTAGACTTGTTGTGTAATGCCTACATATTACAAGTGAAAATCCACTGGAATAATTTCGTAAAGGGATCTGTACCCCTCCACTCAAGAAGTGTTTATTATGCAACTGCCTTATATTCATTTTTCATTCCCCCCCCCCCACCCCACACTCATTCCAAGTGTATGTATCAAGAAATAAAAACAACATCAGCAGTAGACTCGCAATTTGAGCTTCCGGCTTCAGGATCTCTTTTATGTGACTCGGCGCGTCATGAATATTCATTTCCACCATTGCGTCGGTATTCAACCCAGAAAACCGGTGAACCCTGTGACTTTGTGGAGTACGGGTTCGTTCGTCGGTGGCCGGGAATCAGGAAGCGTGCGATGGATGCGTCTCAAATTAGTGCTTTACCTGTCATGTATACGTCCCTGCAAGCACACGCATACCTGTATCGCTGTCCCAAATCAGCACACATCAACACCTATTTACCTCATTTGCATACGTGCCTTCAGAGCATTCTAGGAAGGTTTACAGCATTATTTCATTTGTCGTAGTGTTGTAAGTTAGTATATTACCTCCAGATAGAAAAACAGAGTCCCAGAACCTCAGATTATGTAACCATTGAGTGAAATGATGGATGGATTGGATTTTGCCTAGTTATACCTTCTGTTTAAAAAACTTGTATTTTTGTTTCTTTTATTTGTATTCTCAGATCTCAGCCTTTATTCCTCGTGTGTATAAATATATATAATATGATTGTGCGTTTAGACTCTGAGCTAGTTTATGGACAAAATAAGTCAAAAACAAAATCAAATGGTAAAATGAATTTTTTAAAATCAAAAGCTGTTGATGTTGAAGTGGACCTTCCATACATCATGAGTCTAAGTCCACTAAAATTGGACTCAAGTCCTGACTTAACTTCAACAGTGTCAACTTCTGACTTTTGGTTCTCTTTGGATCTCATATTACATATACATGGATTTGTATCAATTTATCAAACAAAATATTTTCTTTTATTTTTATGATTTCAAGACAGTGTAACCCATTGAATGCAACATAGCATAAAGTGGCATATTTCATCAGGCCCCAAGCTTAAATCTGTATTTGAAAGGGTTAAGAATGAAAAAAAGAGGTTAGCTTTCATAGTATGGCAAATTACTAGTCTTATCTTATAAACATGGAATCACAGCAGGGACTGATTTGCCACGTTTATTCAACAGCTTCCATTAAAAGAGGACACAAAACTTTATAAAAAGCCAATCAAGCAACACAGCAGTACGTGTGGCTCGCCAGAAGAGATACGGTTTCAATTAGAAAATCTGACCATACACTCTCAAACAGTATCGTTTTTCAGGTCAAATATTTCTCGCTGTTACATTTCCTCGTGTGTTTCTAACGAGATGTAACAGGAGGCCCCTGAGAGAGCCTCAAAAAATAACTGTTCGGCCTAATACACGGCAGCTCGCCGGGAAACGAGAGGTCTCTGTAGGACAAGGTGCGAAGCAGGTGCCTCGGCTGCGAAGGCCCCCGAAAAGCGCAACAGCAATAAATGGCCCTCTCAGGGGTTTGGCCTAGAAGCATGACTAGAATGCGTTAATGTGCCATCAGGTTGTGGCTCGCTTGAAAGACATTCGCCGTTGGTTGTATGGTTGACATGGTTTCTTTTCCTTTTTTTTTCTTCCGTTTTTCCATTTTGTCCTGAATGGCTTGTTTGTCAGGCAGTAATGTGTGGTTGGTATAGTCTGCGAAAGCTGTTTGTGTGCGGACGTTTTTAGCATAGATTAGTCTGAGGCCTAGACCTGGTTGCTGGATTATTATAACCAAGTCTTTTTACAGCAAATAAATAGATACTTGTAGATGGATGAATTGATAAGTAAATATATAAGGAAAACTGTTTAGCTAACCTACTGATATGGTGGAAAGGGAATTTGTGATATATGACTGGACTGGACAAAAGTTAATTACAGTTCTTCTTTTTGAGATGCCTGAGCTGTTTCTGACTTTCTCTTGTAGGCTAGGTCAAGATGAGGTTTATTTTATTTTGTCCCATGGATACATTTCTCTGACTTGCTCCAAAAAGTAGATCATCTTCTTGGGTCTGACTGTCTGGCCTGTCTGGCCTTGGAATTAACTGGTAATGTCAGTCGTCCTAATTACTCAACTTACATCAACAATTTATTCTGTGATGATTTTAATGATGATGTTTTTAGGTGCTAATTTGCTTTGATAGGAGACTCAGGATAATGGTTACAATCACTGACCAGACAGAGGCAGAAACATGATACTTTGCAAACAGCCGCTATCTGAAGAGGAAATCTCCTGACCTTTGTCACACATATTCAAGTTTAGTGTATTGTTGTACTGTACTACAATATTTATACAGTACACAACATAATACACTAATACATGTAATTGCATGGCATTTTATTTAACCTTGTAGGAATTTATACTTGTAGGGACGGTGATTTTCCGTTTACCGGTTAATCGAAACGGAAAATCCGGTTTGGTTCTTTACTGTTTATGTGAAAATTCATGGAATTCACCTAAGGAATTCACCTTTGCAAAATGGAATTCATGTTTTTCATGTGTACATTTCTATGACAAAACGGAATTTCCATTTCTAGATCAAGTTGAAATGGAATTACAGAAATTTCAGAAATGGAAAAGACCATTTTTTTAAACGGAAAATCACTGTCTCTATACTTGGATACACCCACCATGTATATCAAACAAATACATATACCCCAAACTTATGGACATAAAAGATCCAGATAGTGTTATGGTAACTAAATCCTTACAATTAAAATTGAAATTTAATTTAAATGTAAATTTGAATTTAAATTAGATAACATCCGATATGGTCATTCATGATGTACATTTCTGTATACAAAAGAGCATGCGGTAACAAAATTTAGAAAATTAATGGATCTTTGCAATTTAAGTTGACAATGACATAGTGAATAATTTTTAATATTGTTTTTTTTTTCATTATTTTCTTTCCAAGTTCATGTGAACTATTTTGTAATCTGCTGTGGGCTTGGCATTTACTGATATTTTCTGTGTTTAAATGTGTTACATTGTATAAAAATGCACAAACATATCAGATTTTCTGAGAAAATTTCCCTGCAGCGTAACCTTGTACAGGGAGACAAAAGCCCAGTAGCAAACTGGAAAAAAATCTACATCAGGCTTGTCAGAAACCAGACAGAGAAACCACGCTCTCCAGTGCAGATCCCCGTATTATGAACAGCTTGTGTCTGTGTAAATTATGAATGAAAGAACATAGTCCAATTTACTCCCACATACTGACAAGGCAATTACGACTCGTCCAACAAAATATGCGTTTATCAAATAATGAAAATTGGATTATGATATGTGGCAACGAGTGCGTGTGTGGAGTCTTCGTGAGAAGCTTGTGTGTTTCCTTGTCAGAACGTTCTAATCGCATTTGTAGCCCGGAGAGCGGTCGTTTGCCGCCAACAGTACAACGACGAAAAAAGAAGAAGAGAATTCCAGCATTGTAACGATATGTGCACAGCATGTTTTTCGAGCCTGTCAAGTAATCCACCTTGTACACGTGTGGCATTTGAAACATTATTACGTCTTAGCTTTCGGAGCTGTGCCGAACATTGTTCAAAAGTGCAGTCGTGTTTGCGCATCACTTCTACCTCATCAAATACCATATGGCTGAATTACTGAGTGTCAGAGACAGACATGGTCATTGACATGTTATCCCAGGACAAACAGAGAAATTATACAAATTATGACTCATAATATCCATTTCTATAAAAGTATAGTTTTGGTTATCAGTACATTTTCCTCATCTTTTTTGAGTCTACCACTTCATCAGTCCAAATGTCGAGAAACAGCATCATAGCTAGTATGCATACGTACTGATTTGAATCTATTAAATTTGATCTATTAAAAATATTAAAATCCAGTATAGTTTTGATGATCAGTACAATTTTTCCTCATTCTCTTTTTAAGTCTACCACTTCATCACTCCAAACATCGAGAAACAGCATCATCGCTAACATGCATACGTATATATTGATTTG
>JZLH01S0306213.1:11480-31410 GCA_001188425.1 Eucidaris tribuloides | reverse complement strand
TATCTATCTATCTCTCTACTTAATTGTAAAGTACTAGTATATGTATTTACGTATAAATGTATAGAAATGCATACATACTAATACATGTACATTTAAGGCCTCGATCCGCACACTGCACGACTTTTGTCGTACGACTGCACCGACTTGGATCCGAAATAAAAACAAAGCTTATTTTTGTATGCAATCAGTGTGTACGAAATATAAGCTTTGTTTTTTTATTTCGGATCTAAGTCGGTGCAGTCGTACGACAAAAGTCGTGCAGTGTGCGGAGGCCTTTAGACAAATAACTACATACAGTCACAACGCCTTCACAAGCAATAGGAATCGCACAGAATGAAAATCTATTCAAGTTCAAAACAACTTTATCATTTTTCGGTATCTTTCCACACCACTTTCACAATGTTAATGAAAGACCGACAATTTTTTTATTAAACTACGGGTAAACACTCCACGCAAAACTCAATACGATGATACGGTGTTATAAATCACGTAAATAAATCTACGGGTCCAATGAATGTCATAAATTTCCAAGACAAATACATGTATTCGGAGTAAGGTTTTCAGAGTCTCTTTTTTTCAATATCAAGTTTTATTCATACATCTACAAACGCAGAGGGCGTTAACATAATTGTTGTGGTAAAATGGCGGACTTGGCAAGTATCAAAAAGCTGAAAGTGAGTATAAAAAAGGGTCGATGTTTTGATGAAAATGCGCCTAAGCATCGATTTTAATGTAAATGCCGTAACAAGGGAGATTACCAGCATACATGTATTTTAAATACACGTAAAACTTGTGTAAAGCGTATAAAAGTGATTGTAACTGATTTTTCAACACTATTTCATCACGTAGCAGTCCCGAGTCGCCATTACATACATGCACGTGTTGTAATCGTGTGCGGGGGGGGGGGGGGGGGTGGGGGGGGGGGGGGGGAGGGAGGCGCGGCGCAAACGCGAGTTTAGGGACCAAGCCAACGTAAGAGAATATGCAATAGCAGTTCTAAATATCGTTCAAATCATTCTGGGCATGTTCCCAGGGAACATATTTCCACTCACGTTTTCAAACATCGTCCGGACTCTAGTCTAAGTAAGAGATTTTGTTTTGTGAAAGTAGATCTAGTTCCGGCGCAACAGTAACATACTAAATAAATCATAATACGCAAGAATAACATTTTTTTTTTCGTTGTATTTCAAAGTGATTTTTTGACATTAGACTAAATAAATAGCAAATCTGATTTATTTCTTAAATTGTTCTAATCACTGTATACCTACCAGTACGGGCGCACGTCCACGCTTGGGAGCGACCCGTAGTGAAGTCCGTCGCCTTTACGATCGCTCGCGGTAGCGGTGGTTTGGACCGCTGTTTGCTGCAAGACATGAATTTTGTGAAATGAAAAATTTATGTACTGTGCAAAAGCCGTAATTTATTACATTTCAATGAAAAAGTCCCTTCAAAAGTTTGATTTTGAGTTTAAAATTTGAATTTCAACTTACCGATACAGTTGCCAGTCAGTAAAATCTCGGTGGACAACCTTCGGGCGACTTTTGCTTGGTTGAGAGACTCTCCGATATCGGAGACTTTTTCTGCTCTCCAATTTCGGAGATAGTCTCCAATATTGGAGACTTTTTTTGTTTATTTACCTTGGCGCCGCAGGGATCATGTTATCGCAACTTAGGAATGTGATATTCAGAATCCTTGAGGGATTTTACCCCACATGACCGTCTACTTTGAAAATTCACCGTCTTCTTAACAAGTTATGATTGATTGTTTACATTTTGCAGCAGTTGTCGATAGCAAAGTTGCTGATTGTATCGATTACCAGCAAAGTTTTTGAATGTTGTCATCAATATTATCAATATTATTATTCTGATAAATCATTAATAAATTTGTATTAGACTCTATGTAAATCAAGATCTAATTGTTTACTTCACCAGGACCTCAGTGGAATTGGTCTTGGAAAAAAAAAATCTCCGATATCAGAGATTTTCTTTGTGCCAAGTTTTGATGACCCCATTAAAAGTCTCCAATATTAGAGAGTCTCTCCGAAATTGGAGAGAATCTCCGATATTGGACATGCACCCGTACTGCCTACAAATACGATTTATTTAGTACATTCTGATGAATCTGAACACTGTGATTTTCTTTTGACAACGTCAAAGAAAATAAATCGTAAATCTCAATAAAAAAATGAGTAATTTTTAAATGTATTTTAATAAATAAATCTGATAACTGCACTGTGATTGGTTTCAATAACGTCAAACTAAATTAATCGTAAATCTGATTTGTTTAGTTAATTTTTTACTCTATTTCACTTAATAAATCATATAATTTATTAAGTAAATTCTGATATATATCTACACACTAATTTTCTTTGGACAATGTTAGACTAAATAAATCGTAGATCTAATCTGATTTATTTAGTAAATTACATAATTACTAATATTCTTTTGATATCCTATCGTCAGACTACATGTATGTTCTAGGACTCATGGTACTCTTGGAGAACTTCTTTGGTACGAATCCAACCATAATCGAAAATGGTCAGACACCCATGTCCAAAATTGGTTGTGTCACTCATGCACCGTTTTTTTAATCATAATTACATGACACATTGTAGAATTCAAATCCAACTGGTAATGACACATGCCAGTCCTACATTATGATAGTCATCATTCCATTCATAACCTCCAAGTGGGAAGATATGAGCCCTGGCTTGCGACTCTCAAATTGTTGTGTCACTCACGTTTGAAAATGACCTCCTGCAATGCCTCCCTGCACGTACTAAATATGATCAAACCAGGCTTACCCTTGTCTCTTGCTGATTTCTGTGTGTCCTTTCAGTTGACAGAGCTACGCAAGGAGCTTACAGATAGGGGGCTAAGTTCAAAGGGCAACAAACAAGAACTGGTGGACAGGTTAACAGAGAGTCTACTAGAAACAGGTAAGTTCACAGTGTACTTAGAATCTTAACTCATTTGGAAGAATTCTATACTTAGTGGAAACTTCTTGCATTATCAAAAGAACAACTTTCAGTAGGTTTATTGTTGTTCACTGATGTCTGGCACGACAGTACCATATTTTGTGAAATAATGATGAGCATAGGAGTATGAACTTAGAAGCAGCTGATTGAGTTTAATGAAGCTTCAGCGAAGTATAAATTATGAGGCAATGATGACTTGATTGGATTGTAGAGTTGAAAGGTCGAAGGTCACAGGGCCCGGTACATGTGAAATTTGACCACTTTCCAGCAATAACTAAAAAAAATTGCTGATCGGAATTTAATCAAACTTGGGTAAGTGTGTACTGCACTGTATGATGTATCAATTAACTGATTTGATTTGGGAGTTGAAATGCCAAATGTCAAATGTCATGAGGCCTTGCACATTTGTTTTCACCTTGTTACCATGGTAATAGAGCCACTAATCAAAATGACCACACTCATGCGTGAGATATTGGAACTGAATTTGAAATTGGCATGAGAGTGTGGAGGCATACATGTACCCATTGAGAGCAATGCAGTTGAACTGCTTGAGTTTTATGTTTATAAGTTTTTTTTTAAATAGATAAATTGTGATTTAAATCAACAATATAAACCACTTGATACAAATCCACTAGCCCTGGTGTAAAAACAAAAATAAACCATTTTCAGTCAAAATGGCAATCACTTGAACACTTGTACATCCCCCCTCCCCCCCCCCAAAAAAAAAAACAACCTTAGTTGTGGTGAATTGCCGTCATCAATTAAAAGAATGGTTTGGCAGGGATATGAGTCATATGACTGTCTGCCAGTCAAGGTCGGTATTACAATGTAAGATATATTTCAAATGCTTCCTTTTCTATTTCTTCTTCTTCCAACTGATGTTTCCTTAGACACCGAGGTAGATGCTGATGGTGAGTAGCCAAATATACAATGTTGTGAAACATGGTCCTGTGCAAGAAAGGACATAGATTATCTGTCCATTAGATTCAAAGATTGTGTCCAGAATTTGCTCAACCCAAAATGAACTTATTGACCAAGCTAAAATAATTGATAATGTATAGATAAAATTAATGTTCATGCTTAGTTCTCCTTAAGTAAACAAATTAGAGACAAATCCTTCCAGCTGGGAGATCCACTCCAGCTGGTGTATAATGTATATATTTCAATTCATTTGGTTCTTAAAGCATTTTCAAGTGTTCCCAATCATGTCATTAACCTTTAACATTACTGAGATGATTTTATGAGGCTCCTTCCCCCCCCCACAATCAAATTTCACTGAACTCTCAACCACACAATTCGAGTAACAGATTGGAAACATAGTAGATAAATTGCCCCGATCCGAACTATAGCCGAATCCAACTTGGATGGTAGATGCTCTTTAGGGACTTGAAATCTTGGGGTCAAAGGTCACATAAGTAGGTCAAATGTCAAATGAGATCAAATATTAATCAAAATGATAGGCCAACATTGTGGAGCTTCAATTTAAAAAATTGTCAAACTTTGATATTTGAGCGATATTGTAGTGTTTGAATGTCCAACAAATAAACACCCTAGGATACAAAAGTTCGGAAATTTATGCTGCCACTTGCAAGATATGAATAAATTAACAATTAATACTTGGGGCGTGTAAAAAATAGCCTAGATCTACACACAGTAAGTCTATGGGAGGAAATGAGCAGGTAAATACATGTACGGTCAACTTACGATTTTCACTTTTTTAAAGCACTAAATAATCATTGTGAAATACAGTTTTTTCAGGGCTTCATTTGTAGACCTTATAAAAGACACTGGTAGCATGGGGAATCATGTAGCTCAGATTGTTTTAACCGTGGTAAATGTCAGCCAGTGGCTTTAATGTAATAATGCAAGACAAATTATGGCTTTCACCTTTTTTTACTATTCTCTAATGTTAGTTTCCTTGCTATTTTGTTTAACAGCGGTGCTAGCTGCTGAAGATGATGGAGAGGATCTATTAAATCCAGAAGAGGTAAAATCAAACATTCGTCCATGTTCATTGAATTCGATGACACTAGGACTGAGTCATTACTTGTTTTGCTTTAAATGTTTTAAAGTGTTCCTCAAAACTTTTAAAACGTTTAAAATCATGTATTTAATCAATATTGTTGCATAATAAATGATTGAATCTGAATCTGAATAATATGTTGTTTAATTCACATGGAGTCGTTTTGCCCTTTTCAAACATGCAAGGATATGGGAACATCAGTGTAGGAAATAACCCAGGGCGACGGGCAATTTAGCCCTTGGCAAAGCCCAAATCGCCCCCTTAAATCCCCCAAACCCAATTCTTTGGGGCGACGATTTCCTTCTGAATCGCCCTCAAATTTGCTACGAAAAATTTCACATTTTAAAACAAATTATGGCATTGAAACAAAAATGAGTTAAATGGTTGCTTTTATGGATGAAGCACCGGCTAAAGCATTGGCAATTTTTCATTGCATTCTTCAAATTCTGATATGCAACGAAAAAGTAGCCCCAGTGGTAGAAAAATAGCCCCCCAAAACTAAAAAATGCCCTAAGGCTCTAATAAAAATCACCCTTAATAAATAGAAATTAATTCCTACCCTGGGGAACATGCATTTCCTATCTTCATATGTCTTTATCTTCTCAGGAACTAGATGCAGGAGATGCCTCCAAGTTAGAACTAGAAGAGTCCACAGTGCCGGATCTTGAAGAGGAGGACGATGACGTGAAAGTAGCCACGACGATGTCCAAAGCCCTCACAGACGATGAGGTAACGGGTGCCAAGACTGTTGACATAGCGCCATTAAAAGTTGTAACTGACGATGAGGTAACATTGATGGCAATCTAATCAACATTTCTGCTAGACTAGCTTGCCTGTAGTTCATGCTACCATTTCATCCTGCTATGCAAATATCATCATTAGCACCATTTGATACAGCCAATTCTGAATTATTCAAGGATGTAAGTTTTCCAGATTTTGACATAAATCAAGATTTGTTTTTTCTGTTTCCAACAAATTCTGTCAGATTTCCATGTCTAGCCTTTGTGGCAAATGGGATGAACAGGTTATTGCTGTTGAAGAAATCAAATATGATTTAGAGTTTGTAAATTCAAAATTGGATTCAAATCCTTAAAGGCAGAGGATCTCTTTTGCATGCCCAAAAATTAACCATTTGGGAACCTCCAGCAAAATACAGGAGCTAAAAACTCAGTTTAAATGGAATTTTAGTGACCGTTAGACTCTGATTTGAATTTTTTTCTTGCGAGGAAAAATTCCTACCATAGAACGTACACTAAACAGCTATTGTTTATCTTTCGCATTTTTCAAATGCTAGGCAATCACTGACCCCCACATGTCACAGACATGCCCTTCATCAATAGCCTAAGGGCATGGATTATCTTTTCCTGGTCTGCTGGGATGTTTGCAAATGAGATCCACTGCCTTTAAAGGCAGTGGATCTCATTTGCAAACTTCCCCGACAACCAGGAAAAGATAACCCATGCCCTTAGGCTATTGATGTTTAGTGTACGTTCTATTAGGAATTTTTTTCTCCGCGAGAACAAAAATTCAAATCTGAGTGTATACGGTCACTATAATTCCACTAAAACTGAGTTTTCTAGCTCTTATATTTTGCTAAAGGTTCCCAGATGGCATTTCTTCTAAATGGCCATTGTATCACAATGTTAATTTTTAGGCATGCAAAAGAGATCCACTGCCTTTAAATCTCAGGATCTTCTGTTAACCACCACCTAAAACTACAGTGCGTATAAAAAAAGAACAATTGGGATGAAATTATTGTAGATGAATGTAATACGTCGGCTTACTGCAAAAAGAGGTTATCCTCCATAGACAATACCCAGACGTTAACCCCTTTTTGCAGTTAGCCGACTAATAGATCCCAACAGGGTTCATAAGGTGGGCCCCTGTTGCCCCTGGCAATGTACCGGGAGTGCATGCTCATTTTCTGGACTTTTTGAAAAAATTTTACCACTTGCATCCCTGATTAGTACTCTCTTGTAATGGAATGGGGGTAATAGTAACTGCACACTTTTAGGTCTCATGCTCCCTCTAACACATTATTTGTCCAGCATGAGAGAATGTGTACACTGCATCCATATTCCTGGCAGGAAAGTGGTATAACAAAGAAGAAATATGATGAGGCAGCATCTTGTGTAAGACCATATCATGTCACTTATACGAAAAGAATGACACGATAAAAGCTTGAAGAAAAACATACTGAAGAACACATATTTTAATGACTGGAATATGTTTCAAAGTGAACATTGCTTCATAGATTTCAAAGGTATGTGGTACATGAGAAAAGAACATTTAATTACCCCCACCCCCTAACTAATCAATCAACTGTATACACAACAACTTATATTTTCAACCTATTTAATTGCCCTCCTTTTCTTTTCACATGACGTGTACCACATACATTTTGTAATCTATATACAGTACATGTAGCTACATTCATAATGTTTCTGTAGCCATTACTTGATATCCAGGGTGTATAAATTAAAATTTTTCTGTTTACATCCAGCTCTGTGCGCATGCAAATTTTACGGAGATTGCGCGATCAGCGGCCGAGATCTGAATGGGGGGTCAAATTGACCCCCCCCCCTGTAAAAACCTGGTGTGAAATAGCCCAGTTAAAATAGGGTTAATTGTTCCAAAGTCTTTGATGTGCAACCATACAGAGATCTATGGTGATATTCCTTAACCTTAGAAAGACTGGGCTATTTGATGCCTTAGAAGTCTGGGGGAGGGGGGTCTGATGAGCCCCCTCCCCTCCCCCGAAATTGTGCACGAGCATCGAGTCTCGTGTGAACTACAAAACTACAAAAATATTCATTGTTTATTTATAATTGATTATGGAAAATTATGCAGGTAAATCATATTTCTGCCTGTAAAAATCATTAAAAAAACTCATGAAATGCTAGTTCAGGCATAAATATTCCTTATGACATTTCCAACAGTCTTCTGGAAAAAAATTGCTGTATCAGAATCAATTTCTCATATATTTCTTTGTATTTTGGCCTTTTGTTTTACATTGTTTTATCAATAATATTTGTCAGAGACACGTTTTCAGTCATAAACAGCATGAAAAGAATTGTAATCATTAAAAGTAAAAATAACCACTCATTTATGAATTTGGCCTGACACCACAATTTGTACTAAAACTGTACATGAAATCACGTTTTTGAGGGATTTTTGGTCCGACACACAAATGGCAAATGTTGTATAACTTCAGAATTGCACACCCGGACTTCGCAAATGTGGTCTCAAAAGATGCGTGAGATTCAAAAGAAAAATGTCATAAAATGCTGCGGCAAGAGCTTCCCGTGTTTCAGAGATATCGTGTGTGGGGGGTGGTTTAGCCCCCAGTCTTCTTATGATTAACCGTTGAAAACGAGACACGAGATATCTCGTTTCGAGGTCTGTGGGAAATGCACATTAAAGCAAAATCAAACGTCTTTAGTGGGTTAAATATGTAGTACACAAGTTTACACAGAATCTGGAGTGTAAATGCCAAGATATTGTGGTAAGTTGGATTGGTCATTCATACCAGTTCCTGACTGTCACTATCAGGTCCAACTGCAATTTTTTCAAAATTGTTGATCAACGTGACAGTATGGTGCATAAGACGGTACGTACAGTGAACGTAGTGTGCCGGGGTCTCGGCGTGCGTGCAAAAGGACAAAATTGCATGGTAAATGGAGCCATGATTGCACGAATGATGATGTAATAGTAAAATGAGACAAATGATCAATATCAAACAACCAATCAAATGACAAGGATCTATTTAGGTGTCATATAAAAAGAAATAAACATTCATGGGAACTTTTTCTGATTGTGACTAAGTTTGTATGGCAAGTGTAACTGAGGGTTCTGTGATAACTCCCAGAAGACAAGTAGTCCC
The DNA here is from genome assembly GCA_001188425.1 of Eucidaris tribuloides. NCBI lineage: Eukaryota > Metazoa > Echinodermata > Echinoidea > Cidaroida > Cidaridae > Eucidaris > Eucidaris tribuloides. Next base: position 22,527 of record JZLH01S0306213.1, on the reverse strand, counting down.
CAGGGGAGTTGTCATCCATGGGAGTTGACTTATCCTGATACTGTTACTGCTGCTCAGTGCATTTGAATTCATTTTCTATTATAGAAGAGATACCAAGATTGCATAATGGAACATATGTGACCTGTCACCACAAAACCCACCATAATTCAGAAAAATAAATTGTGTTTTCCATACGGTCTTAAAGGGACGCGCCGCTCGAATCCATGACGTTTATTTACCTTATGCTTGCCCCCTATTTCGCAAGGCATCCGTGCGTAACACTGAACTCTTATGCTACGTAGTGTAGCAGTTCAGTGGTGGCGTAAACAACAATCGTTGGAGCTGCGATACAGAATTGCCGATGAGTGGTCAGTTGGCCTATTAGTTCGCCTTTCTTCGCTTAATACCATGCTGCATAGTGAAATTGTGTGGCATAGGGAATTGCAGCACAACATTACGTCGCGCAGCTCGTTTTCCGAAGTATACGGGCATTCCAAAATATTACCCAAGTCGGGCCAGGTCGCAAACGCGCCACGACTTGCCGACTTTATGGTCCCTATTAAAAGACACTATATAAACAGTGTGAAGCCTTATTTAAAACAATCTGTCAAACCTTGTTTCTGACATATCTGGGTAGCGTTTGGATGGACAAGTAAACACCTTAGAACACAAAAGTTTGGACAGTTATGCTGTCACTAGTACAATATGTGCAGATTCAAATTGGCGCATTAATTTCCTATCGGGCGATAGGAAATTCTGTAACACAGCAGTCTATGGGGGAAAGCTGGAATGGTCTCTCAATGATTTTTTACTTTTTTAAAGCACTTACTGATCGTTTTAAACTGCAATTATTCAGGGCTTCATTTTTAGACCATGTCAGAGACACTGGTAGCATGGGGAATCATGCAGCTCAGATTTTTTTAACTGGAAACACTGTTATACAGTGCCTTTAAAGTAGAGATTCTAAGCTTTAAAATGATGTATAATTCGTCTAAGATGGACGAAGCAAACCCATTTAAAATCCTGCTCACAAATTTGGACTATCACCCAAGCCATTATCAGGAAATTGGAGAAAAACAGCTGCAAAGATAGTGCTCATTCATGCGAAATGGTAGGCTTTTGACAGCTGTCCTGTAGAAAGCTTGGTAAAACTAATCACTTTCCAAAAGGGAACCGTGGATTGGACAATCATTTCTGGCTCTTACAATCACCATCAATGTAAAGGTCATAAAAGTAACTTTGTGGTGATACAAAAATTATTACAAGGGGACTTGACGATGTTGGAAAACAACCAATTGTATTTAGTGTTACATTATAGTTAATCTCGCAATGTGAAGGTCAAATTCCGTCAAATTTTCAAGCTCCCACAAATATATGTTGAAGTTCAATTCAAGAAAAAATATACTTCTGGAACGCTCCTGGTCCTCACATTTTGACAGGTGAAAGATGAGTGTATGTACTTTTTTAAAATATCAAAATCTTAGAATCAACTTTTGCAGCCCAACTCGACTATTTACCACGTTTACACGAAAACTTCCATTGCGACTTTTTGATCGATTTGTGGTGACAGGTCACATATAGTATTTTTCCTAGGAAGGTTACATATCTTCTTTTTTGAAATTATATTTCGACTGAAATTCTGAAAATGTTCTTTGTTCTTTGGTTATCTCAACAGAAGAAAGCACTCCGAGCACAAAAGTTTGGCACACCCTTATCAGATGCTGCTAGGAAAAAGGCACGAGCAGAAAGGTGGGAGATAATTTTTTGTCCCAAAATGTGTTGATTTAAGAAAATGCATTTTAAATATTTTCTGTTATAAATATTATCCAACGTACAACTTTTTTGCCAAAAGAAATGTACATAGTGATATTGGCTCCCTGCTACTTTCAAAATCACAGCATGTCATTGTTAACAATTTTCAGTCTGTTTGGTGATGTTTTCTGATATCTGGGGTGACAATAATAATGTCACGCTAGACATTTTTGTCTTACAGAGAACAGGCATACTTCGGCCTTTCAACCCAGCTGTAAAATTGATAGGTTTAAATATGACATTTGAATTTGAATAAATATTATTTACATCTATGTAGAAGCTGCTAAACCATTAATGCCAAGGTTCTCAAACAGTGCATTGATTGTATTTTGTCCCTTAATTCATTTGCAGGTTTGGATTACCGGCGTCAGTTCTACAGAGCAAAAATGCAACACAAGCAAAATCTCTACCTGTGGTAAGATTTACTTTCTATGTTCTGTCACAAAATGCACACTTTAGCAGTTGTCTGAACCCTGATACTGCAGTGTTGTGTTGTGTTAACCCTAACTAGGCCAGGCTGTTTTTGAAGACAATATGGCCGGGGGTAGGGGGGGGGGGGTCCTAGGCTCCTCACGCCACCTTGACATCTCAGCTGTTGACCACACCATCATGACAAACATCAGGACACATGTCGCCCACAACATACTGCACAAAATTGTAAAGCAAGCTTTCTCTTAAAAATTGTCTTTCATTAATTATGCTAATTTATGCATAATTCATGCGTGAGATCTGACCTGTTGCTCCAAATCACTAAATAAACATCCAAATAAGCTAAGTTTTGGTCAAGAGACTGTTTGTAGAGTTCTTAGCAAAAGATTTACGATATCAAAATTAATTTCTTATAAATGTATTTTATTGCTGCCAGTATCCTACATGAACCTTACATATTTTTGTAGAACTACAAGTTTTTGGCAACAAGTCTTGTATAATGCCTAGTGCCGTCGTCAAACAGAAATTTCTCTTTCGACATGTCACCTAAAAAATTTAGCCGACAGACACAGCTGTCGACACAACAATGGTCAGATAAATTGGGACATTGTATTCATAAGACAGTCTTACACCACCATACGTATACATGTTTAAATACACCTGTATTGTGGCTACTCTACAGGGATAATTAGACCTGCCAGGGGGCCCAATGATGACTACATCGCTATTGAAAGCTAGCAGTGGAATGTTTTGAACTTTGGACTTTCAATTTGCCTGGCTCACAGGATGCTGACACACATCTGTCAAATTTCCGGGCAACCAACTGGTTCTTGATGGTGCTAGATTACACTTTCAGAACAATTGCGTTCTCAGTTTCCTTATAACCTTCTGTAAGCGTGAGAAAGAAAGGCAAAATTGGCTTGCTTGGAAGTGGACTGCCTGCGAGATGACATTGTTTACGGTTCCTGATTTATTACTTTGATAGTCCTGTGTGTTGTTGTCGGTAAGATAAAATCTCTGTCGACATATCGTCTTTCAGTCAAAATACTGTTATCTTCGCACAAAGCTTTCCGACAGAAGGCCTGTCGACGACGCCACTAATAATGCCCGTATTAGCACAAATATTGTAATTATTACGTATCGGTACTATGAAGTGTGATATGCCATGGGATTACATGTAAATCATCCGTGCTGTCACCAACAGACGGAGCTACATGTACAGTTGCTACACGTCTAATTTAACCCTTTGGGGACGACGGGCCAAATTTCTTCCACAGATGCCCAGATAATATGATAACCATTTCATGCAAACTAAAGGTTATATTGCCTCAATGCTTCTGTCCCATAAAATACATATTTTTGATCAATATAGATGGAGAAAATCATCTTTAGGTGCGTTATGTACTGGGCTTCTGTACAAGCCGGTCGTCCCCAAAGGGTTAATCTTGCAGGTCTAATATGTACATGTAGTAATGATATTTAATTTCTTTTGTGGTATATGCTGTTGGATGTATTGCATTTAGCCAGGACATCTACCATGAAAATCATGTACCATTCAAGTAAAGCCAATATGCTGTTATCATGTAATTGTAGTGGAGTGTCTATCATAAAATTTGGTGTATTATGATATGTCATTGAAACTTGTGCATCAATGCAATTTTCTCACAAATGGTCTTGTTCTATTGACATGCATATGATTTGTACACAGATATATGAGAAAGGGACATTTTTTTTCTCAGTATCAGTGTATCACACCTTATTTGTTAATGTTACCTAATGGAACATACTGGCCATGCAAATGAGGCATCAAAAGATGCAAAATTTCAAAGAAAAAAGCCTGAAATCTTGGCAAAAATCATGCATTGAAAAGTTATTAGCAAAATTAGTGAAGGGGGTGGAATCTGCCCAGCCCCCCCCCCCCCGTCCTTTCTATGTAGGGTGAAGAACCACGCACTTCATCAAAAGAGAAGGTGAAAACGCCGGTGTTTGTCGTTGGTCAGCATATCCATATATGCAAAACTACCCGGGACTGGATGCCTGCGGGTAACAGTGATTAAGTTCACTTTCGTAGTCCCTGTCATCCGAAATGATGACAAAGCAATAATAATGATAATAATGATAAAGTCTAGCTTTGAACTTTTTCCCCGTAGGGTGCAGATGCTGTCAAAATGAAACAAAGAGCAGAAAGATTTGGTACGTCAGTTTCACCAACGGCATCTAAAGTAAGTGTATACTCAATATATCTATACAGTGACATGTGTTTTCTGACAGCTTATCAGTGTTCAGTGTCATATGTCTCCCTCATCTGAATTTAAAGACTCTGTTTAACATTGTTGAAGACTCAATGACAAAGTTGTTGGACTTTGATGTCTGACCTACACAGTGTAAGGGGGGGGGTGGCCATTTGAGTTTAGACTTGAAATCTGTTGTCTTATCCAAATCAAGTGAACAACATTTATACAATGTGTATACAACATTTCGTCAAAATTAAGAAGGTTGGATTTATCCCACAGGGTGATTTGACATGATTAGCTTTTTATAAGTAGTGCTTTTCCCTCTGGAAGGAGCCTGAGGCGTTGTGATTTTGGGTTGTTCACCAGTATGTCCTCATTTTCTTGTGACAAGATTACTGAAGTACTTCTGGAGGGATTTAATGAAACTTGGACCAGGCCAGAAAGTGGGCGGAGGAATACTCACTGACTACACATACAATGTAGTCAAATTCCTTTATTTTGTATTTTTGTATTTATTCATTTATTTCTGTTTTGCAGCAGATTTATTTATAATATTGAATCATATTTGACTATAACCTTTCATCAATAGCAAATCACAACAAATTCTGAAGAATTACAAATCCGTGGCATCCTCTGTACTTGCTCATGATAGAGAATTTAGTGTAATAGTGTACAAGTAATTCTTAGACCATCAGTATCATCATATCATGTAGTAATGTGATTGTTCTCAAATTTGATTTCAGATCGATGAGGCAGAAAGAATAAGGAAAAGGAAGGAACGATTTGGAGTTGTCACAACGCAAGGTTCAAAGACCAAGATCACTGGTTCTGACGATTCAGATGTAAGTACACCCCTCATGTATATTAGTAATATAATACTTCTGCCAATGACGATTGGATTGAGGTATTCTGGACCCGCCCCCCCCCCCATGACAACAAAGAGCACAGCTGTGACATTTTTTCAAACTGAGTACATGCTAGTGTAGGGGACCCGCGTACAGTCATGTTAAACATGAGAACAAGAAAAAAAAATGATTAATTATGAAGTTGATAGCCTAAATTGTTTCATAACCGCTTGTAAAAGAAGGACACACTGAAATTAGGCTTTATGTGTTGAATAGAAATACATTTGCTCAATAATCTCTAAACACCAAAATGTCAGTTATTGCCGCTTTTGTCATGGGGGGGGGTAGGGCAGTATTGTGATCATGCACAGTGTATACTGTTTGTTGTTTGCCATGTTTCTTAATCTCAGCAGCTAGCTACATTTAGCCCAAGAGATTATTACATCATGTTGTCAAAAAGGCAATAAATGCTGGACCAAGTTTTTTTTCAAGGTCACGGTATTAAAGGCATTGTAAACAATGTTTCAGTTTAAAAAATCTGAGTTACATGATTCCCTCATTCTCCAGTGTCTCTGATATGATGTAACAATGAAGCGCCTGAAAAATTGCCAGTTGGATAATCGATGTGTAAGTGCTTTGAAAAAAGTGGAAAATCATTGAGAGACCATTCCAGTTTTCCCCATAGACTCCTGTGTTGGAGAATTTCCTATCGGCTGATGTAAAATAATGTGCAATTTTTTATCTGCACATGATTTTTAATCAGTGACAGGCATAACGTGTCAACTTTTGTGTTCTAGGTGTTTATTTGGTCCTTCAAACACTGTCAGATATGTCAGATAGCAAAGTGTCTTACAAATTTATTTAAACCTGGTCTTCCACAGTTCTTATCATAGTGTCTTAACGTCAGTCGTCAAGCAAAACACAAAAAGGAAAGTCCACACAAGTAAGCTCAGACTCGGTGTACTTCTCTGTTGTCATCCAGTGTGCGTGTCGTTAGATTTTTCGTCTGTTGCTGTACACGAAATGGCTCTACCGCCCCAATGGCTTCAGGCCTTAGAGTATCTTTAATTCTATTGGTTAGTAAGGCGGATACAGGGAGTGCATGTGGAACGATATGTATACTCAGCTTGCATCGATCAACAGAAATAAAGGGAATCAATTCATGTAACTTGCTTAGATCGATCATCAAGTTGGAATTGATTAAAAAAAAATATGGAATGAATGGAGTCAACTTGAATATTTTCTCTTTTTTGTGTGGATTTCAACCGTTTTTGAGGCATCTTAATTTTTGTTAGTAATTTTTGCGGCTGATTTGAATTGACATATTTTCTTTAATAAGTATTAATCATACAAAGGTGATTGATGGCAAAAAAACAGCCACTTTGTCACATTTTCAAACACTATTTTTCAACAATTATTGAGGGAGAGAAATGCGTAACTGTTGGCGGAGGTCCTTGTGCTTCTGAGCACAGTTCTAGTTAAAGGCCCAAGTTTAGTTTGGGATTTTTTTGTTATTTGAAGCTTTATAACCAAGTCATATCACACCAATAAGCAGATTCCTGAATGTCTTTAGTTTTTTTTTATAATCAATTAACTGAAAAATCTGGGAGGGGGGGGGGGGGACGCCCAGAGATTTTCTGGGCTACCCTGAAGTTTCGACTATATTTTACATTATAGCATCCCAATGGGTTAATACAGGTATTTACGGTTACTCGTGTTAATACCTTCATCAGAAAGAGCGGACTCTGCTCTTTTCAGAGAAGTATAATCTTAGATAACTTGAACACTCTCATTAACCTTTGGATGCTAATAATGTAAAATATAGTCGAAAATTTGGGCGGTACTGGAAAATCTCGGGGTCCCTCCTGAGCATTTTTCATATGCATTATAAAAAAAAACAAAAGACATTCAGAAGGGAGGGGCGCTGGTAATTGTGTGTATGACCTATGGGTATAAAGCTTTCAAATGAAAAAAAAAATCCCCAAAACTAAACTTGGGCTTTACGTTCTACTTTGTTCAAGTCAAGATCAGCGGTAATGAAAAATCAGAGAACATGTATAAAACAATATGATCTATCCAAAACAAACACAGGCGTTAAAATTTTGATATTTTTTAGTTGGGGCAAGACAGCCCCTCACTATAGAGCAAGCATTTTCTATTATGATTATTACGATGCACAAAGAGGAAAATAATAAAGGGCACAAAAATCTCCAAGGCCAGATGACAACGGGCATTAACTTTAAGCAGTCACTAGGGCATCCTAGGCATGGCCTTGACAGGCTCTGATTAATTTAAGCCTGGCAAGATAATCCGAAATTTGTAATGATACAACAAACATAAACATCACATTTTTAGCAGTAAGAAAACAAAAAAAAAAAAGAAAAAATAAACAAAATGTGGATCTGATTCTGATTTGAGGTGAAAAAGGAAGTGTTGTCAACATGAAATGTAATCTGATAGTGTGTTCCTTGAGCCTGAGATTAAAAGGACACAATGACCTATTTTAATGGTGAAATTCTTATACCTATTTTAACTGGGCTATTTCTGACCAGGGTTTTTACTGGGGGGGGGGGGGGTCATTTGACCGCTCCCCTTCAGATCTCGGCCGCGATCGCGCGTGCCGCGATAAATTTGCATGCTATAGGCCAGATGTAAACTACACGACTGTATAGGTAAAATTTTTCAAAACAAATATTTTTTCTATTTTTTAAAGTAATGTAATTATGCAATAAGTGCATTGAAATTGTTTTTCGCCTGAAATTCATTACTACAATAGCTATGTAGAATACAATTTTTTGGTGAAATATTCATTCTGAATTTCTCACAATTATCTATCAAAAAATTGCCAAATTGGAATTTAATTTCTTATGTATTTCTATTGTTTTTGTAATTTTCTTATGTATTTCCTTTTTTTTTTCGACCTTTTGTTTTCTATTGTTTTTTCGATGAAATTTGTTGAGAGACACTTTTTCAATCCATTAAACAGCATAGAATCAATTCATTTCAACCAGTTAAAAGCCAAAAATAATCATCATTTATGATTTTTGGGCTGAAACACACCAATTTCCATGATTTTGTACAGGTCAGTTTTGAGCCGTATTTTTGGTGTTGACATGCATTATGTATAAAAAGTCGCGCAGCGTCGTAACGGTACGTTGATTTTCACGAAAAACGCGTCTCAAAAATGCGCTTAAGGACTTGAAAGTAAAAAGTCAGGAGCGACGCGATCAAAAAATTTTGCGCCCGCGGTGGCATGGTCGTGAATTCGAACCGGTTAAATCTAGGGTTAATGAGACTTGTTGCAAGTTTTATACTATGATGCAATGAGTTATTAGGATATATACAGGGTCAAGAGGTGGCCTACGGCGGGTGTCTGAGTGTGCCTCATCACTATATCGGCATTTTAATGAAGGGTGTAGACCTTATTCATTTTAGATGGGACATTCTTCATTCGACCATGGCTGGGGGGCTTCCAGGATATAACAAAATGATGAGTATCTTCATCTAACAGGCTCCACACTAACTTTTCTGCCACTTGCCCTTTGGGCAAGTGAAATTATCATTTTCCAGCATTTTTACTTGCCCGAAAATAAACAGGAAAAAAAAAATACAGATGATTTTTCACTTAAATTTAACCAAAAGCCGTCCTCAGCATGGACTTTGAATATTTTTTTCTCGGGAGTTCAAAAGATGGATACAGTGACACAAAATAAGGAAAGTTATACGTTAACTGAACAATTTTATTCGGTTTTTGGTAAGATTTTTGGACACGTTTGCTCATTCATGATCAAAATTAACTTGCCCCATTTGGGCAAGGTAAGTTTAATGATCTGATATTTTACTGCCCAACAATGAAAGTTTACTTGCCTTGGGCAGCGGGCAGCTTGCTAGTGTCGAGCCGTCTGTCCTTTGTCTAAACACTACACACAAGTAAGTAAGTTCCCCTTATTCAAAATAATGTATCTTTTTAACAAAAATAATTTTGAGCAAAATCTAATTGGAAGGAGTGTTGTTGAACTCGATGCCTACTTCTGTGTGAAAATGTGATCGATCCGTCAATTATCGCATGAGTGAGCACATAATAAAGGCTAAGAAAGATCACTTTCAAATCACAAGGGTCTTTTGGGGATTTCTGATGCCGGATTTTTTACAAATCTGTTCTGCGCGATGATTAAAGCGCGTATTTATGTTAATCACTATCCGTTTGACCCCTACACCTCCCTTGACACTTTTTGCATTTTTACACAGGTGAGCTCAATTTAAAATGTCCGTCTCCTGAATTTTGAAATTGTAATCCATTAAGTTTTGGCAAAAAATGAAATCCATATATTTTAATCAACGTGTATCTTTACATGTTATAACAAACATGAGAGGTTGAACCATGTCATGGTTGAGTGAACACACTTTAAAATAAAGCTAAAAATGCCATTATTTACCATTATTTTGGCATTTTAGACAACTCCTGCGACTTTTTGAAAAGTGACATTTGTGCCTGTAATGCATGCTCATTCATGCATGACTTGACGGGAGCAGTCGCATTTTCACATAGAATTTAGTCAATGAGTGCTAAGAACAGCCCTGCCCTAAATTGTTTCTTGCTCAAAATTTCCTTCCGTTAAAAAGGTTATGGTACTTTGAATAAGGGGAAGCTTACTTTCTTGTGCAGTGTTTATGTATTTCTTTAGTTCAAAGAAGCAGCTGTAAATCTCGGTTATTACTTATCTTTTACTTAGTTTTGTTGTGCCCCCCGCCCCCCCACATGGCTCATTCACATATTTTTGAAACCTAAAACAGGTTTTATACATTCTAACGATGACTTTTAAGTCATTGTCATGATAATGTTAAGACCTTTCATTCAGATTTTTAATCAAACTGGCTTCTAAGTATACACTGATTATAGAACAACAAACTATCAAATATGAGAGTTGAAAGTCAGAGGTCAAGATGCCACCTAACGGTTTGTTTGATTTTGCCTCATCACAGTAATTAACTTAAAAAGCCATGTATCAGATTGGTAATACACATGCATGAGGCATTGAGATTTAGGTTGCAAGGTGTTTATAACATGACCTTGAAATTTGCCACAAGAATGAAATATATACATCAACTGGACTTCAGGATTGAATTTTCTCCATGTTTTATATAGTGTGCTTCTTAAAAACCCCAGTAATTTCATCAAATATGTAATTTTTTCCCCCCTCGTTACCTAAAGAAATTCCTATAATTCTACGACAGTGGCACAACCTTTCCAAAATTCGGTCCAAAGTCAAATTCTTGAGTTATTCCAGTTTTGTCATTCTCTCGCCATGGTCTTTCATTTTCACAAAATTTTAGAACCAATTTCTCTCTTAATTAAAAAAGATTAATTAAAGTTGCAAAACAGACACAGCACTGAAATCTACAGTAAAAAAATCACGAACCGACACCCAGCGCGCGCGCCGTAAACGCGCCAATTCATTTCTGTCACTAAAACTCGACGGCTTGCGCGCGCCTTGTGCCGGTTCGTGTATTTTTTTTCTCTTGCGCGCGCGACCACCACAGCGCGACACCTGAGCGCTTAGTGCCGGTGCGTGCGCGAAATCGGTACTTGTTTTCACACGAAAGTGCCACTTCAGTGGATTCTTTCCTACGCTGAAGCAAACATTTTCTACAAAACGACGAACTGCGTTTGAGCTTTACTGTGTATAAAAATTTGAACTTAGTTTAAAGGACAACCCCCAACCCCCCCAAACCCCCACCCCACAATTC
>JZLH01S0306201.1:35526-54135 GCA_001188425.1 Eucidaris tribuloides | reverse complement strand
GTCTCATTGGCGTGATACTCTTATTATTTAGCGATGGCCTATGGAGGATGAGATTATAATTGTCATGTATTTATAGCAGGTATATTCTTTTTCTCGTAAATCATCATCGTAGATTACTTCTATCGATTGTTAGTTTTTCTGCAATTCTATTTTATAACTGCTGTTTCTCACTCAGCTAATAATAACTTAGAATAATTTACAACATTTATTCGACAAGTTTTAGGGGCCCTTGTTCGCACTAAAACTTTAAACCGGGAGAGAACAACTCCCTCGGTTACTTTTCTTAACCGTGCCTCCCAGTTTTTCCCTCTGTGGGAAATGCCCATGCTATCGGTAAATTACGGTCTGACCCAGGGTTATTCCTATATTTTAAGCCAGAGAATTTTCGTCCGTTAAATGTTTTTCTGCAACGGGCCCCAGATCATCCCCATGTTTTTAAAAAGTTTATTTCTCATCTCTGCCCTAAGTGAAGGAATAAAACTTTTTTTTTTTGACAGAATCGCAATACCCCCTGGGGCGGGGGGCGGGGCTACTGTCATGTACAAGATGTACACTCATGCGCTCGTTGTTATTGACTCTTCATAACAATGGACCCCTTAAACGAGTTACTCTGTCTGTCTCGATCTCCAATATACCCTAAACAATGAATCATCAAGTATTTCAAGTCTGTCAAAAGATACCCTAACTGCAACGTATTCTCAAGCTCCTGAAAAATATTACCCTTTTTCCTGATTTTGTCTCTCGATTTGATACCCTTTTCGTATGTACTCGCGTACATCGCTCCCGACTCGTGCAAAAAACTAACCTGTTTCTTACTCCTTTTTTTCACACGCCGCATGGTGCTTAACACTTGTAATGATCCCACGGTTTATGACGTGGCCCTGGCGTGCATTAAGTGGTAAAATACATACATTACAAGCCATTTAGGGCTCATTACCACACAGAATGGACATAGCGTAGTTGTTTTTTCAGTTAATCTTTTCTGTCCTCGATTTCCATTGTACTCTCAACAGAAAAATAAATAACCAGAATTACATTCATTTTGAAGTTGCCAAAACTATAATTATGCACTTCGCTTTCTCGTGCTTTTTAAAAAAAACAACAGATTTGTTACACTTTTTAAACTGAAATAGTACCCATATCAACTCTTTACGGCCGTATACTTGACGCAACACATACCCACACCGCTTATAGTAAATTTAGTTATAACGCACTTTAATGAAAACTAAATTCAATCTCGACCATTCCCTCCGTGAACCTTGAAATTCGTGAGTGATGACTGCACTTTCAATCACATGATCTTAATTAAAACAAAGAATCCTGCATACCTGAAACCATGCCAATCTTCCCTAGGCCACCCATAGTCTCATTTCCCTCCGCATCTTTAATTAACAATCTTCTTCTTGAACTGAAAATCACTATTGTATAAAATGAACGCAAATATGCCCCCGCCCCGCCAACCCCCACCACAACACACACCATCCATCCTTATACTTGGAAAATTTTTATAGGACTCCCAGCGAATTTCGGGCCTAACGTTCCCTTAAGATGGCCATCTACTGTATTAATCTTACTAGAACTATCGTCGAGTAAAAGGTCAATATCTCGTATAGTATTTATTCCAAGGCTATATTTCAAAAACATATATTTTACAAACCTATAAATCTTTCGAATAACCCAGACGGGCAGTCAAATATAATTGTGAGGTTTTGATATATTTAAAAAAAATGAGTGTGTAGTTTCCAAAAATTGACTGACTGTTCATTCATTGCGGGTATTTTCAGTGGTATTTCTGCGACACATATTTACTTAGCCTTTCATCTGGATATAACAGAGGGTACTTACTATTTAGTTCATAAAAACTGATTGACATCATAAACACTGAAATTAATCTTGTGTGAAATATGAAGAGTGTTGCTACCAACCACTCCCATCTCGGCAACGTACTCGGGGCAAGTTCTCCAGCAACTAGTCGTCCCTAAGATATATGCCAAACCCAGTCACCCATTAATGACTCCTATTCCTGCACAAGCCAATCAAGCGATTGTAAAATGGACTGCCTGTGTGAAGCTGGCTCAAGTTCAAATACTGATTCACACTTTTGCTCGTCCTGGGGCCTTCACGCTTCAAACGACAAAGAGTAACTCAACCCAGCCTGCCAACTTTTTCCTTAGGGGCATGGGGGGGAGGGACATCATGGACAACGACACGATCTTACAAACCAAAGCAAAAATAAGTAAAATACTGCACTCTGCAATGGCACAATGCCAACTTCCCTGCGCAAAGAACAGAATAATCACAGGTTGATTGTGTCGCCTCACCAGGCGAGATAGAAGAGTCTAGGGCTGACAACTCTTACAGCATTGTCACCCCTTATGTGTTCTCGTCGTCTGCTAGTGTAGAAATACACGTTGTCGCGCGCGTCATCGTGCCAAATTCAGGGAGCTCCTTGATGCAGCACGTCGGTTCGCCGAAATTCGGGCCGCACGCGCCCCGCCGCCCCCGTCCAAAAAAATAAATAAATACAAAAATAAAAAAATAAAAAATAAAGGTCCTTTCCCGATTGCAGATAAAGATAAAAAGTAAAGTGTCCGTTTAAGTAAATTTAAAATCCTAATTTCCGGACCGTCAAAATTCCGTAACAATCGTAATGTTTTGCCCCGTTATGCTGCTATAGTCCTCGCTTAATATATCATACCACAAAATGTGGTAATTTTCCACTCTGCTTATTTTTAAAGATTTTTTTAGTACATCCAGGCAATGACCTCATCATTGTACTGCCTTCCCGGTAGGCATTGCGCCGGCTGAATTTGTGATGTGCGACCTTAGCCGTTGTTGGGCCACTTTTGATATTTTCAAAAGTGAGAAAACACGCACTCCTTGGAATTAATCCAACATAGTTTGTTGTGTTGAACGGACCCAAATGATCCCTATTCTGTTTACACTTGAGAAAAATTTAACGCATAAAACACTTATTGCATTTATTGTTTACGTTATTATTTTTAACTAGTTTGTTCGTTAGTTTGTTAATTAGTTAGTTTGTTTTTGTTTGGTTATTTGTTCGTTAATAATAGCGCCTTGTCATAAAAGGTACAAAGGCGCAGCTAGTTAGCAAGTTAGTTAGTCAGTTAGTTAGTTAATTAGTTAACTAGTTTGTTATTTGTATTGTTATGTATTTGGTAGTTCAGTTTACTTTTTGGTTTTGTTTTGATTGTGCTGGTTCAGTTTGGTTTTTTTTTCGATTCGGTTCAGGTATGATTTAGGTTTTAGAAATAGATACTATTTACAGCACAGAAAATAAAGCTAATAAATCTGAGTTTGAGGAAACGGACTGATATAATAGAGAAAGCCGGAACAAAACTAAAAAAATGCACTTTATAGCATATAAATCGAAGAGTGACTACAATTTTCAATTTTAGTATTTAGGCATATCTTTCAATCCATGCAGCTGAATCTATCAGTAGGCCTAAATATAATCAATTCTCTCTCCAAACAGAAAAGAGCAGGTGGAGCGATATAGCACATGAATAAAGCATAATGTTGTATGGTGTCATGGTGACTGTAATAAATGCTCAAAAACGTGGGTGGGGTCAGGTCATTCGGTATGTACGTTTGATTCCGTGGCTTGTGGCAGACTTTTTTTTCAAACTATAATAACATTATTTTAAATTACAAATCGTTATTGACCTGTCTCTGTTATTTGGCTGGCCGTGACATGTTCCGTCTCACGGGCTTGGAACTCACTATCCCGTTTCGCCTACAGGATTTTACCCCCATGGAGCCGCCCCGGCATGTTTACAATAATGATCACATTTGTTTAGGCCATAATGAATGAAAATGAGGAAATTAACATAATTTCCAACGTACAGTAGACCTATGACTTTTTGTTTTCTATATCCAATCCAAAATCTTTTCGAATCAAGAAAAAATACGTTATTATAAAAACTGATATGAGGAAATGATTACATAATGTTATGTGGTTTTGATCATTATATTCGTGCACGGCAGGATGACTGCTCTGTTATCAATCTTGTGAAACATAACAAAATTGTTTGTATGTTTCTCTATAGTTTGCGATAATTATGGTGACATTTGCCATGGGCTTTGGCACAGCAAAACAATAAGTCACTCATGCACACTGCATCATGTAAAACTTAAACCAGCAATTTCGACATTACTGAATGCTGAACCGTTCATCCTTGACTGAATATGAAAAATAAATGCACCACGCCATACCCCGGGGTACCGTTGTACCCCGGGGTACCGCGTTGTGCAGCGCCCTCTTGTGTTAAAAAATGTATTTTCTTCAGTTATGATCGATGAAATCAGTGGTGATGATGCAGAGGCTGTGCAAGTGCACAACAAAAAGGCATAAACTTACGAAAAATAGGGTAAAAATGAATTTAAATGTGTTATTTTCACCCTTATTTCATAACTTTTACATAATTTTGTAACCCAGGATACAATGCTGAAAAATAAATAAATAATTCAACAAAAGGAGATTTCTAGTTGGTACCCCGAGGTATGGCGTGGTGCATCTTATACCGCATGAAAGTGAAATGATTTTGAAAACATTCTCCGATTTATCAGTTTTATATTGTTTCCCGATTTGGAGGCCTTTGGAGTCGAATCTGAATCCCTCTTTTATATTCACTGCACTGTATATTTACACCGAGTGCGAGAGAAAAATACCCGACCGGTAACGCAAAATTAACATGATCAAGGAAGCAACTTACATTCCAAGGTCAGTTAGGGTTCAGTCTCATATATGCCTATTATTATTATTATTATTATTATTATTATTATTATTATTAATGCTGAAAATTTGCTATCGTGGAATGCCCCTTCACGATTAACACTGTCTTTTCCTGTGACATATAGGCTTTGATAGATTCTTTGTGCCATGGGCGGCGATCCCGGGGAAGGGGGATCCCCCCCCCCCGATTTGTTAAACTTTCAATTACAGTATTGTTTTTTTTTTATTAGGCCTATAGGCCTAACCTATTCAAAAGATAAATATGCATAAAATAGATTATTAAACTTTATTTCAAAGTCACACTTTCCACTTTTCCAACAAAATATGGTTTCCTCGGGGCCTTTTTCGCCCCATGCGAGGGTATTTTTCTTTCGCCTTCCGTGTTTTCGCCCCCCCCCCTCCCCACTCTCCAATCTCTGCTTCTGCTTGTGGCGTACATTACTTTGATTCCCATGTGTTGACGAACCAAATAACAATAAACATATTATTTTCTGGCCAGTCCCATGGTGATGTTAAAGTTACAATAATTCATTGCATTCCCACGCCCTTTAGTCTATAACGTTGTATAATTTTCTCTTCACTGTAAAAAAAAAGTGATTAGAAAGTGATAGCAAAGATGACTTAGAAAATCTATGTTTAGAATAAACACTGATACAAGTTGGACATCGTGGTTTAGTGATTTGACACACAACCATGAACAAAGTTTGCAAAGTGATAGCAAGAAAAGAGTTTCCTCAATCGCTAAACACAATTTATTTATTCCCTTTTTTTTTCATTTTTGCCGTGGTCTCACACACACCTTTCACCGTCTGTTCTTTTGCCTGGTAATAAGGATGATTCATTTACCAAAATAAGAAAATGGTTCTTATGTTGACGCTCCTGCGGCTGTCAAGTAGGTCCATGATTTAATCAATATTGTCAGTCCTTCAAAGAACAGAAAATACGGTCTCGCAGATTCTGTGGTAGAATGTGTCATCAAATTATTTGATAACGGCCGCCTTCAAATCATGTGATATTGAATCAAATCCATATTTAAATCTTATAAACTCAAACCAACGTGACGGTACGAAATTATATTTCACTACCCTAACCGAAAACTCATATAAATGCCGGCATGGTCAGAGAGTTAGCTGTTTTCCACTAATCTTGTAACATACATGTACGGTATGTTTGATTTTTACCTGCTTGGTAAAACTTACGTATTCTGATTTTCAAAGAAAAGAATTCGTCTTGGGCATGAACGAGTTTAAAATATTTGTACACTTTAGGACCTTTTTTTCGTATGAGAAGGTAAAGCATTAAAACTAACTTTTACATCACACTTGAACCGAAGTACATTATGATATATCATTTCTGAATTAAATATTTACTATTAATAGTTTAATCAACTTTAATATTAACCTTTGCAAAATCCCCGGCCTTGGTTCAAGTTTTGGAGGAGGTTTGGCATTGCTCAATGTATTAATTCCCCAAACCTTGTCAAACTGATTTTCTTCTCTGCATTGTCATTACCCGATTGGTTAAGACACCCCAAAATGGCATATTTCAGATACATAAATTATCTAATGCAGTAATAAGAATGGAATTTGGCTGCGTGTATTGATTTCAATTTCATTTTCTTGAAAACTGTAAGACGGCTGGACGTTCAACGCAAAGCAGCAACTTAAAGTGCGCCACCAGTGTTTATATACTGTCAGTATAACTATGAGCATACATGTACTCTAGTTTTTAGTTTCCAAATCCACTCCACATGGACGGGAAGGGAACAGAATAGAACATGTATATTGGTAGTGATTAATGACGGGAATAAAATATTTTAAAGGGAATTCGCAAAATTGAAAAAAAAGGTCCTCACTGTAAGACACAATGCTTCCAGAACCAAGTTTCTGCTCTGAAAATTCCATAGTCATAAATTCCTTCTTGTTGTTTAATTTCTATTGTAACATGTGACAGTAAATTTTGCTGTACCTTTCTCAGGGATCCATTTCTATCAGGGATTAATTAATAATTTGTAAATCAATGCTCGTTTCTCCTCAAGTAAACAAATTCTAACCTGGATACACTTTAGCCAGTGTATACATTGGTATATGTTTCAACTCATTTGGTTCTTGACACTTTTTTTGTTACTTCTCACAATCATGTCACTGCTCTTTAATACCCAGACATCAGACGGACCATATTTACTTGGAAAAAGACATGTGTTGAATTATATATGTAGTATCTTTTAAATTCTTTTTTGTGTATTGCTTTACCCATTTTTTCTTTCTTTCTTTCTTTCATCCTGTTTTTTTTTTTTTTAAGTGCATTTCCAGGTTTCAAATAGCAGCTGGGGAAACTTTCTTCTATTCCAAATGATTGTGTCTGTGACACTTTTTTTAAAAAAAAACTTTGGTCCCTGTTCTTTGTTAGTCAATCTTTTTCCCAACCGGGGTTAATCTGTGGTTGTCATGGTAACCACTGTATACAGACCAAAGTTTGATTTATAGACATTGCAATTTACAAGACAGAAGATTATAACCCATAAATCTATTTCATTCCACATTCATACATTCCATTCAAAACTTTAACTTAGACACAAACAAACGGACAAAAACAAATCTTTTGCAGTGCATTTAATGGATTTCTAGATTTATTGATATCTATTATAACTTTTATATTTGAGTATATAATACTTTTATAATGTAACAAAGGCATCTTAAAAGTAATATTGACTGGTATCTATTATACCTTTGTATAATACTTTTATAATGTGAACAAAGTCACCTTGACAGTCATAAATGATACAATTAACTTCTGTATACTTAGGTGATTTATGGCGTACAAATACAATTTATCATTGCATTGTCAATTTCTTCTTTTTTCAAATAGTTTTCCATTGTAGATTTCTTCTTTTTTTCCTCAAGTCTTTCAGGTATAAGGTAATCCAGGTGTCACAAATGAGGAGTTTCATTCAGAAAGAATTACAAATGTGAATAATTTTATTCTTTTTCAACTTATTGAACTGTCGCACCATCATTTTGATACTGTGATAACCCAGGTTCAAACAGTTAAAGGTAAATGACATGATTGGGGGTAGTCCTAAACTTGGCGTGAAACTATTCTAGAATCAAGTAAACTGTTCAAGGATTCTACTGTGAAAATGTTGTAGTCAACAAATGACTCGTTCTAAAATAACTTCAATCAGTATGCCTTGTGACAGAGAAATCTCTTGTGTAGCTTTCTCTGGGATCTATTTATATTGGGGCTAAAGAGAAAGAAAATGGTAGTATGTTCATGCTTGATTTGGCTTAAGTAAACAAATTCAGGATAAATCCTTCCAGCTAGGAGATATACTCCAGCTGGTGTATCTTCGGTATATCTTTCAACCTGTTTGGTTCGAGAGGCATTATTTATTTCTCCCAATCATATCACTGCCCTTTAAGCATTGTGGGCTCCAACATATACCCCAGGTAACATTGCAGCATAATTGATGACTTTATACTGTATATGATCAGATACATTGTCAATATCAAGATAAAATATGTGAACAGAATATCAGACTCATTCTATTTTATATGTACCTTTTACCAAAGCCTGAAAACATGGTTAAACCTCTCTGAATCTACTATATTGAAAACATTTTATCACAGGTTTGATCTTATTTATTTTTATCACAAATTAAATCTTGTAAGTAAGGTGCCTGGTGCAAGTCAAGCAACCCACATCAAATTTTGAAATTACAAAGCAATGACATATCATTGTTTCTGGGATCCTTTGCAGAAACTTTGCTTTTGAATGCAACCATTAAATCAAATGCAAGTCCTAAATGTGACCTGTCACCAAAAAAAGCCCTGATAAAGTTGCTAACCCCAAAGCTAATAAAGTGCACAATTTTGTAATTGAGATGTAAAATATGAAAGTTAAGTATCTTGAATGGAAAGTTTATTGACATTCACATTTTGCAAAACTTTATTTCTCATCCGAAGTATTTTCTATTTCGAGGTTTATGTTCTATAAGATCATGTGTGACCTTATTTGGGTAATGTGGTGACAGGTCACAAATACAGTACTTGATTCTGATTGATTGAAAGTTTAATTTGATTTACTACATTGTAAATTCAACAGGCCCCGGGTTTATAACTATTTTCGATTATTGAAAGCTTACGCATTTTGTACAGCCGTCTATTTGTATTTTGAATATGCATGGTTCCTCTGTGCTATTGGTTTCAAGTTGACACTGATAATATTCAAAGAAAATTATCATTTCAGATTTTAAAGTTGTTTGATTATTGCTACTTGTGCATCTTTAAACAAAACAAAGACACATTTTTTTGCAGCTTAGAAGTAAACATGGACTTATTTTTGTCTATTTTTAGGCAGAATAAAGTATCTGTTGTCTACACTATTAAAGACAAACTTTGTATTTTTCATTTTTAGGTATAATAAGTTATCTGTCATCTACACACTCAAATAATAGTAGCGTGATACATTTGTGACTTCAGCACTAAAACAACTGGTAAGTGTTTGTATTATACATGTATGTCTAACACTTACATATTTCAATCTGAGCACTATTTTTTTGGTATAAGTTTTACTTCTATGGTGCATTTATATACATTTACTTCATTCTAATATTCAATGGTGTTGGTGCAAAGCTACACCTTTTCAGCCAAAAATGGATAAAAAATGCATTTTTTTTTGAAAATATGAATGCTTTACTAACATGAAAATAATTACAATGTTTGTGTACTAACTACATGAAATAAAACAAACTCAAATAATATATTTTAATAATACTTTGCAATATATACTTTCTAGAATATGATATGTGGTAATAGTGAATTTTTCATAAATACTTTTAGTTTTTTCTTCTCCAGCATCTAATGTGATATTATATTATAATAAGTAGATAGTCATCACTTCTGTAAATTCAAGTGCAACCTGCATCTCTACATCTATATCTAAAAAATTCCAGTGAACACATTCAAATGGCCAAGTGTGCATAACTTAGTGGATAATTTTTTGGTAAACTTGGGTTCAATGCATTCTTAAAGGTATTGGCTAACATTTACCATAGTTAAAAAAATCTGAGCCACATGATTCCCCATGCTACCAGTGTCTTTGATGAGGTCTAAAAATGAAGCCCTGAAAAAATTGTATTTCAAAATGATTATTTAATGCTTTAAAAAAGTGAAAATCGTAAGTTGACCAAATTCACTTGCCCATTTCCTCCCATAGACTTACTGTGTGTACACCTAGGCTATTAAAACTCGCCCCGCGTTTTAATTGTTTATTCATGCATAACTTGCCATTGGCAGTGTAACTTTCCAAACTTTTGTATTCTAGTGTGTTTATTTGTCCATTTGAGCACTACTATGTAGTTCAGATATCAAAGTTATACAATTTTTTAAATTGAAGCTCCACAATGTTAGCCTATCACTTTAAGAATAATGAATAAATGCAAAGGCAGCAAATAAAATTGCACTCATCTAAAATGGAGTGAGGGGTACACTTGCTGTAAAAAGAGCCGATGATTAATTTCTGTCTTCAGTATGTCATATACTTAGTCATTTCCATGACCGGAAATATATGCAGCATGAATGTGACGTTCTTCACTTTGCAGTAAGTTTGATTCTTATTTGAAATGCCATCAAGAATTGAACCCAACACTACCACAAAATAATGAACCAAAGTTTGCAAAATTTATCATTTAGATGTCTCCACAAATGCTGGAATTTCCCATATTGTAACATCTATGTTTCCCTATATTCTACTGTAATACAAATGTACTACTACTACTACTACTACCATGACTACTACTTGTACTACTACTATTACTACTTCTACTACTGCTACTACTACTGCTACTACTATTACTTCTACTACTGCTACTACTACTGCCACTATTACTTCTACTACTTCTCTACTACTTCTACTACTACTCCTACTACTACTACTTCTACTACTACTATTACTACTTCTACTATTATTACTACTACTTCTACTACTACTGGTACTACTACTGCTATTACTTCTACTACTACTACTACTGCTACTACTACTACTACTACTACTACTACTACTACTACTACTACTACTTCTACATGTACTACTATTACTACTACTACTCCTACTATTTCCACCACCATTACAACTGCTACAAACTTCTTTGAATAAATTAATTTCATTACTAATAAGTATCAATACTACAAATCAGTTTGTTCGAACATGGCTCTTTGTGATACCTAGACTTTTGTTCACAAGCAGTAAAAGTCAAAGAAACTTTTCAAATAAATATACTACAAAATTTTTATCAGTGAATAATGTAGCAGCAAATCAATCTACAGAACATCGAGTCTAAAGAAGTTAACTAAAAAAACATCAACTTTCATTACATACTCAAATAAAATGTCCACATATCAAAAACAAACAAATGGCATCACTTGACGAGATACACATGCAAAAGTGACGGCTCATTTTGTGTTTTTTCTTACAAGCCAAGAAAAACATTAGAAATTATAACTTATTGTTAAAATGTAAAGTCAACAGGATTTTCTTTGGGCATGCTAAGCTTTTTTTTAATGCTATGAAAGCCATAAAATCCAATAATATATGCAAGTAACATAGATCTAATTACCTCGTTTCTATTTATATCAAACTTATACAAAATTTCCACCACGCATTGAAGTTTAAGCAATGGATTTTGTGCCATTATTCTTGCAGATTTTTTTGTTCAGTCTTCAAATATGCATGATCTGGCTAAATCCGCACAAAGCTTTCATTACAGAAAGATTACACTGTATGCACAATAGATTACAATATTATTATGCATTTTCTAGCTACCTACCTGTTTATACAATGTACTTTATTCTACAAATGTACAGTATTACAGTGCCATAAGGTTCCAT
This sequence comes from Eucidaris tribuloides, assembly GCA_001188425.1. NCBI lineage: Eukaryota > Metazoa > Echinodermata > Echinoidea > Cidaroida > Cidaridae > Eucidaris > Eucidaris tribuloides. The sequence continues at coordinate 42,492 of JZLH01S0306201.1, read as the reverse complement.
AATTTTATACGATAGTCACTTTTTCACCTCCGGCGATCTTGAACCTTGATGGTTCACAATGTACTTTACTCTACAAATGTACAGTTACAGTATTATGGTGCCATAGGGTTCCATAATTTTATACGATAGTCACTTTTTCACCTCCAGCGATCTTGGGGCCTCATGGTTCAACATGAACCATGGGTACCAAAAACAAAGACATAACAATTACATTCAAGTCACTAACTTATCTACCACACTCCAAACGACATAACAAATTTCAGTAACAATTACACGTATTTACAAAATTCACTACCTGTATTTTATATAATACATTTATACATTTTTTTTTAAGCAACAACCGCAAGCTATCTTATGTATTAATGACAAAGTATAGTAAAATAATTTTCCCATTAACATACCTACTACAGTGCACTCTCGATATAAAGAAGTCCTTGGGACCCATCAAATTTGTTCTTTATAACGAAATTTCTTTGTATCAGGGTTACAAAAACAATAAAATACAAAGGAAATCCAAAATATGGGACCAGAGATTTTATTTCTTTAATGAAATTTGTTATATCAGTGTTCTTTATAACGAGAGTGCATGTACTCAATTTACAACTGCTTGGTTGTACTGATTATTAGTTCTATAATCATTGCTAATAATACACAGATTATTCACGTATGTAGTAGTGTGTGTGTGTGTTTATGTGTGTGTGTGTGTGTGTGGTGTGTGAGAGTGTGTGTGTGTGTGTGTGTGTATGTTGTGTGTTGTGTGTGTGGCGTGTGTGTGTGTGCGTGTGCGTGGGTGTGTGTGTGTGTGTGTGGTGTGTGTGTGTGTGATTAACATTGTATTGACCCGGCAACACGACGGTGTAAGATGATTTTTCGCCACATGACGGGGGAAACACACGGAACCGTGGAGCTCCATGGTTTCCTATACCTAGCTAGAAATAAAATGATGCAAATATGTGACCTGTCACCACAAATCGATCAATAAGTCGTAATGGAAATTTTCGTGTAAATGTAGTAAATAGTCGTGTTGGGTTGCAAAAGTTGATTGTGGGATTCTGATATTTTCTAAAGGTACATACACTAATCTTTTATCTGTCCAAAGTTGAAGACCAGAAATGATTTAGAAGTATGATTTTTCTTGGATTGAACTACGACCATGTTTTTGCAGGAGCTTGAAAATTTGGCAGAATTCGATCTTCACATCGGAGAGTAACCATACTGTAACTCTGAATATAATTGGATGTTATCCAACATCGTCAATTTCCCTTGTAATAATTTTGGTATCACCACAAAGCTGCTTTTATGAACTATTCATTGATGATAGTTGTAAGAGATAAAAGGGATTGTCCAAGCCACAATTCTCAGTTTGAAATTGACTAGTTATACCGTGCTTTCTGTGGAACAGTTCTCAAAAGCCTTCCATTTCACATGAATGATCACTATCTTTGCAGCCGTTTTTCTCCACTTTCCTGATAATGGCTTACGTGATAGTTGAAACTTGTGAGCAGGGTTTTAAATGGGTTTGCTTTGTCCATCCTAGACAAATTATACATCATTTGAAAGCTTAGAGTCTCTACTTTAAGACAGTATGAAAAATGCAATTTCTTATTTTTCTGACTTATGGTGCGTTTTGTGGTGACAGGTCACATATGCCCTCTACGGCTGATACAGGGTAAGCGTAGGGGTGGTCTGGTTTATCCACATTTCGATATTTGGGGACGTGTGTGGGCGTGTTCTTACAAACTGGCGTATGTGGAGAATAAACAAGAGCCCCGGGGGGCACGACGCTAACCTGAGGTCTCGCAAACTCTATGGTACCCATAGAAAAAAACATCAGTTATTACATTATAGTTTTGGCCCTTGGAGCCTGATATCTAGGCACCAACGTAGCCAATGAACCAGTTGCGAAAACTTTGCATCCCTTTGCCATATAGCTGATTTTTGCCAAGTTAAATTCAATTATAACATTCCGTTTTGATAAAAACAAGCACGCCCTAGTATCTTGACATTTGACATTTACCTAACTTATGTGACCTTGACCCCCAAATAACATTTGATCCCTGTTACGATCTACCACCAAGTTTGGTTAAAATGGGCTTGTGGTTAAAAGTTACTTAAGTTTGGGCCCTTATGGCGCCCTGGAGCCCCCGGGGAGGGGGGAGGGGCCTGAGTGTACCTTCAGGAACCCTCTTTCCCTCCCCCTGAGGATCATTCCCACCAGTTTGGTCTAAATCCATTGATGTGAATGTGAATTATTCCTATAGGGCCCAACCCAAACTTTTTCCCCCCTCAGGGCCATAACAGGGCTACCCTGGGCATTGTCATGAGAACATTAATTCAGCACATATAGAGGTATCTACACACGAAGTGGCTTAACTAAAGTATTCTGACGATCTAGAGAAGAGGCCAATACCAACCAAAGAAGAAAACTTGACTTCATTTGACCTTGACCTACATATGTGACCTTCACCCCAAATAACATTAAGTTCCTGTTACGCATCTACGGCCCAAGTTTGGTCTACAAATGGGCTTGTGGTTAGAAAGTTACCTACTTTGGCCCTTAGGGGCCCTGCCCCCTGGGCCCCAGGGGGGCCTGGTGTACCATTCCAGGAACCCTCTTTCCCCTCCCCCTGAGGATCATTCCTACAAGTTGGTCTAAATCCATTGATGTGAATGTGAATTATTCCTATAGGGCCCTACCCCCAAACTTTTGCCCCCCTTGGGGCCAAACGGGGCCAACCTGGGCAATTCATGAGGAACATTAATTCAGCACATATAGAGGTATCTACACAAGAGTGGCTTAACTAAACTATTTCTGGATCTAGAGAAGAAGATGTTTGAAAACTACCTACTTTTGGCCCTTTAGGGCCCTGCCCCTGGGCCCCCCGGGGGGCCAAGTGTACCAGTTGAGGACCCTTGAATCCCCACCCCCTAAGGATCATTCCTGCCAAGTTTGGGCCAAATTCAATCATGCATTTTGAAGAAGAAGCTGAAAATGTATGAAAGTTTACGCACGACGAACGACGAACGACGAACGACGCACGACGGACAAAAAGCGATCGCAATAGCTCACTTGAGCCTTTGGCTCAGGTGAGCTAAAAATCTCCCCAGTTCATGTGTATGTGGATCTCTTACAATTGAAAGTCTGTAGAAACTAGCTATACTAAAAATACATTTTCAAATTAATCAACTGTTCAAGTTTAACAGCAGATTTAGCAAAATCTTCAGAAACAAGAATAATAGAGTTCCAAACTGAAATCTCCCCAGTTATATTCCTGAAAATCAACCTCCCTGATTGACGACGAAAATAAGTATGTGTGTGATAGAAATAGAGTAAGAATTTTCTTGGGAAAGAAAAAAAGATAGTGAAGTGTATACATGTATTTTGATAATTTTACATTTTTAAATATTCATGATACATAAACAATCTAATTTACATATTCCTAAGGCACAAAAAATATTTACCAAAGGAAGCATCTTAACTTGGAAGACTTCCGAGCATGATAAAAAGAAATAAGCTAATTTAAGTAAGGCACAACAGCTAGCTAATGCAGCAAGCACCAATAATTAGTGTATGGGGACTACACCTTCATTGACTGGAAAAAGTTTGTAATTTACTTCATGGTTTTAACATTTTAATTCTATGAAAGTAAATTTTTGAAAGAGTTTCTATCCATTAAGTAGAATGAATTAACGGTATTCAATAATTAATAACATTATACTCATTAATCAATCTGGAAAATTTGATTATAATGAATGGTTTTGACACAAATATGTTTGAAATATAAAACAAATACAGCCATTGATTTGGTTAACATTGTAATATGGATTATGACAAATATAATTAAGTATGCTTAGTAATTGCTACCTACTCCTCTTTGTAAGGCACAAATAAACAGGGTCAAACAATCTCTAGTCTGTAGAAAACTTGATATCACTTCAAGTATATCTGTTTCCGCCAAATGGACAGGCCACACCTTCCTGGGCCAAACAAATATCAAACTGTCTAATTTACATATTCATAAGGCACAAATGGTGACCAATGGAAGCAACTCATCATGGAAGACTTCCAGAAGAAATCACATATATTTACATAATTTACATATTCATAAGGCACAAATGGTGAGTGACCAATGGAAGAATCTCATCACGGAAGACTTCCAAAAAAATACTCAATTAACATAATCTACATATTCATAAGGCACAAATGGTGAGTGACCAATGGAAGCTACTCATTATGGAAGACTTCCAGAAAAATACTTGCTTATTTACATAATCTACATATTCATAAGGCACATTTGGTGACCAATGGAAGAATCTCATTATGAAAGAATTCCAAATAAGGTCATCACACTGTCATACATATGTATAAATTTTACATATTCATATACTTTTTTTTTCAGGTCATAGGTGGATTTTCTGTTTTTATTTTTGTTTAAACAGTCTCCTAACACCCCTTTTTATTTTTTTTCTCACACTCCCCTGTACTTAAGAGTTTTGTCGGCAAAAAAAGTCTAACTTAGGATATATTTTTGAACATTTGATAATGTTCCTATTGTTTTACTGAGGAGAAGGTGAGGGTTTATACTGTTGTATCACTGTGTTTCTTTGAAAATATTTGATATGGTTGCATTGTTTTAAATGATACTTTTCGTATGTTACTAAATAAATTACACTTTTTTGTTTTATTTTATAATGGCTACAATGATTATTATTTCCATGAAATATATTACAATTCAATTTAGAATACAAGACCTTTAATTTCCTTGTGTTGGGTATTATTAAGGTTAAGTACCAATAAGAAAATCCACCTCCACCTGTATTACAGAAACACAATACTACACACATATTTTGATATTGGTAATAGGACAAAACTATACTTACGCACCCCTATATCAAAATAGATAGCAAGGCCACACTATTAACACTAATTTACATACTCCTAAGGCACCATAATTTACATATATACACATATATAAGGCATCAACTGTCATATACGGAAGATATATAGCATTTATTATTCAATGGAAGACATTTGTGATTTTGTTGCTTGTGCAATTCAAGGCACTGAAACTTACAACTACGGTATGGAATGTATTGCACAAGTCTTACAACTACAAAAGTACAGTATTGCCATAACAAACTCTCTGAAAATAACAAAAAATAATGCAAAATACAAGTAAAATAAATACTGCTCTCAAAAAAGGAAGATAAAAAGATCCCCCCCCCCAAAAAAAGTGTGACAATCTGATCAATAACCCCTTACTGATAAAGGAGAAAATACAAAATTATAATTAAACATATACAGTTGTATGTATAAATAAAATAAATCCACAAATGAATAAACAAATAAATAATGATAACAAATACATAAAACAATAAAGATGAAATAAATACTTTTATTAATTGAATGAAAACTCCCACACTACCCACTTAAACAGCACAAAGTAAATCAGCAAAACATTCATAATTATGTAATCTATTACACCCCTTCTCTGACTGCTACAAAATTTCATTACAGTCAAACCTAAATCATACAGTCATATAATACAACAAGAGCCCCGGGGGGGGCACGACGCTCACCTGACGTCTCGCAAACTCTCTATGGTGCCCATAGAAAAAACATCAGTTAGTTTTGGCCCTCGGAACCTGATATCTATAGGCACCAACATAGCCAAATGAACCAGTTGGAAAACTTTGCATCCCCTTGCCATATAGCTGATTTTGCCAAGTTAAATTAAATTCTAACATCTGTTTTTTAAAAACAAGCCACGCCCCTTTGACCTACTTATGTGACCTTGACCCCAATTTAAGATTGAGGTCACTATACATGTAGCATCTAACCGTATTCAATGTTAGTGCACTGAAATGGGCGCAATATACCAACCAAAGAAAGAAACCCCTCGCAGTATATGTCTATCATTTGACTTCATTTGACCTTTGACCCTAAATTTGACCCCCAAATAACATTGAGTCCCTGTTACGCATCTACCAGCCAAGTTTGGTTACAAATGGACTTTGTGGTTAGAAAGTTAGCTGAGTTTGGGCACTATGGGCCCTGCCGCCGCCTGGGCCCCAGGGGGCCCTGGTGTTACCATTCCAAGAACGCCTCTATCCCCTCCCGCCTGAGGATCATTCGCCATCAAGTTGATTTAAATCGCATTGATGGAAATGTGAATTTAGTTGCCCATAGGGCCTAAGCCGTATTTTTAGCAACGCCCAAACTTTTTGCCACCCTTGGGGCCAAATGGGGCCACCTGGGCATTGTCCATGAGGAACATGAATCAGCACATATAAGAGGTATCTATACACAAAGTGGCTTAGACTACTGTATACGCCATATATTTCGCCGTCATATATTTTCGGCGATTTTGCCTCAAGACACGGAAATTCGCGAGTTATATTTTCGGCGATTTTATTGTATTTACATTCATTGTAGCAGAAAGTATCAGGAAGTGAAAATTTTTTCGGCGTTCAGTAAGTCGCGAATTCGCGAAAATAAAACCACCGCGAAAATATTCAAGCGTATACAGTATACTATTTCTGGATCTAGAGGAAGAAGGATGTTGAAAACTACCTGCTTTTGGCCCTTTAGGGCCCTGCCTCTGGGCCCTAGGGGGCCAGGTGTACTATTTGAGGGACCGCTTGAATCCGGCCACCCCTAAGGACGCGATTCCGTGCAAGTTGGGCCAAATTCCAATCATGCATTTTGAATGAAGAAGCTGAAAATGTGTAAAAGGGCGCGCGCGAGCGGAACGGAGCGCACGACGGACGAAAAAGAGATTGCAAAGCTGGCACATTTGAGCCTTTGCTGCAGGTGAGCTAAAAATTTAATAGCTAAATAAATTTTCTACGCTCTTTACCAGCCTTTGAATATTAGCTTACATAGCTTAATGCCAAATAAACTTTTCAAGTAGCAAAAATAGTACTGATAGCATTATACTACTACTGGTTAGCTGAAGTTTCCAT
>JZLH01S0306201.1:16076-31630 GCA_001188425.1 Eucidaris tribuloides | reverse complement strand
GCCCTACCCCCAAACTTTTGCCCCCCTTATGGGCCAAATGGGGCCACCCTGGGCATTGTCATGAGGAACATTAATTCAGCACATAAAGAGGTATCTACACACAAAGTGGCTTAACTATACATTTCTGGAACTAGAGAAGAAGATGTTTGAAAACTACCTACTTTTGGCCCTTTAGGGCCCCTAGGGGGGCCAGGTGTACTATTTGAGGACCCTTGAATCCCCACCCCCTAAGGACCATTCCTGTCAAGTTTGGGCCAAATCCAATCATGCATTTTGAAGAAGAAGCTGAAAATGTGTAAAAGTTTACGCACAACGCACGACGAACGACGGAGGAAAAGCGATCGCAATAGCTCCCTTGAGCCTTTGGCTCAGGTGAGCTAAAAATGAAGCCCTGAAAAAAATTGCAATTTCAAACGATCATTAAGTGCTTTCAAAAAGTGAAAATCATTGAAAGACTATTACAGCTTCCCCCCATAAACTGCTGTGTTGCAGAATTTCCTATCGGCTGAGAATAAATAATGTACCAATTTGTATCTGCACATATTGTACTAGTGACAGCATAATTGTCCAAAGTTTTGTGCTCTAGGGTGTTTATTTGTTCATTCAAACACTGTCCGTTATGTCAGATAGCAAAGTTCGACAATTTTTTAAACAGGTCTTCCACAATGTTATATAGCATCTTTAATATGTCACATGTTCAATGTCAAGTTTCCAAAATGACACAGTATTATTTGTATTTGTATCTTTGTAACTCTGTGAAAATCAAATTTCCAATTGGATGATAATGTTAATATCAAAATCTATCAAAACATATAACATTTACCAAACAGTTAAGGGCATGCAATTCAAAAGCCCGAGGAAGGGGCACAGCGTGAGATAGGTGAAAAATATTAAAGTACAATGTTCATGAGATGTTGGGCAACAGAGTGACATGGGCAGTGGGTCGACTGACATAGCGTCATGGACGTGGCTGTCTCAGTCTTGTTTCTTTTTTTGCACACTTCGTATTTGATGATTTAGTACTCAGTACTTGGTACGTGATGTCTACACTCCAAAGTACAATTAAATACATTCCCTTTTTTCAGATGAAAGAACATTTTCACAGGTTTTAACCTAATTGGACTGGGGGGGGGGGCCTAAAAGGCCCCCCCCCCCTCGAATTTTTGCGATAAATTTTTTAATGCGAGAAGCTATGACCGCGATATTTCATGACTTTTTTCTTTGAAGTCTTGCGCATCTTTTAAGCCCAAATTTGCGACGCCCGGGTACCCGGTTCTCGAGTTATGCATAATTTTGCACCCGTGCGTCAGACCCAAAATTGCTCAAAAACGTGATTTCATGTACAAAGTCAATGCAAATTGTGTTTTCAGCTAAAATTCATAAATGAGTGATTAATTTTGCTTTCATTGATAACAATCATTTGATTTGCTGCTATTTATGACCGAAATAATGTCGCCGACAATTTCTATTGAAAAAAACCCCAAAAAACCCCCAAAAAACGAAAAACAAAGAAATACGTAAGAAATTCCAAAAACAATAAAATACATAAGAAAACATTTTGATACCGAATTCTTTTTAATGTGCCTCCGATCAGAATCTCGCAAAGAGTCTTTAAACGAAAAATGAGCACTTCAAGGGATTTACTTAATGATTTACAGCCAAATTCTAATTTCATGCATAAATTAGCATAATTAATTAATTAAAATTAATTTGACTAATTTTTGAACAATCAAATATACAATTCTGTAGATTATGTCATGGGTGACGTGTGTGTAGATTTTCATCGTGATCGCGCGATCAACGGCCGAGATCTGAAGGGGGGCCCTTTAGGGCCCCCCCCCCCCAGTCTTTCCGCCTCCAAAATACCCCAGTCTAATTAGGGTTAAGGATGCTTGAAACAGCATAAATATGAGACAGTCTCAAAGGTAAGACAAGGTCTGGTTTTAACTATTTTTTTTTTGAAGAATTCATACAAATTCACCATAAACAATTTAAAAATATGTTTTCAATTACCTCACGACAAAATTTGTGCATATTTCAAGTACTTTTCAAGGACATAAAAGATGTAAGGGCCTCTAAGTGAAACCTGGAAATTATTACTTACATGCGATACAGCTCTGCTATCTTGGTCATGTTATCTTTACTCTTGTAGATTGCAGGACGGACGCCCAGGCTGATCCAGGATTCCTCTGGCAGGGTGGTTCCTTTCTCTAGGAGGTAGGCCAGGTTGAACAATGCCTGATACGATGAAAGATAGGAGTCCAGTCTCAGAAATTTGGTAACCATCATTTACTCTGGTCACAGTATATCAGAAGACAAACACTTTGGGTCAAGGTTGACATAGCCCCGAAGGGACCCACTGCAAATTTCTGCAAATCACGTCTGAAGTTGTCATCTTGAAGAAACTCATCACAAAATGTTTAAGAACTTACAAAAAATAGAAACTGGTGGTTTAAAATAACAGAGATATAATCAAAATTTCTTGTGATCAACTGATTTGGTGGAAATAACACATAAATTATTAGATCGTCAATGGTTGATTCCTATAAAAAGCAATAACTGCATTGCTAGAGTGCATGAAGCATTGTGGGTCTAAATCAAGATGACGTCATATAGTCAAGAAATCAAGCCAGACTCTGAGATTTGTAAGAAAATTCATTTTCACTGTTACCTTTGAATTTAATAATGCATACTACCAGCGTTGGGCATGCCCATGGTTCTGTCTGTCTCCACAGGTTTTTTTTTTTCAAGGATATAATTTAAATTGCTCTGAAAAATTTAGTCACAACCAACGCCTTTGAGAGCAATAAAAAAAGTCCCTCCACTGTAAATGGTATGATAGCCCACTGTCCCTTCAGGGTTGGAACTGAGTTTCCAGCCCAAAATATTGTTAGGGCCGGGGGAAGGGGGGGGGGGGAGGTGGGTACTTAATACAATTGTGTGATACTAATGTGCCATGGTTGAGACTCCCATTTTCAGCCCTAAATTTCAGTTCCAGTGTAATCACAATTTCAGGTGACACTGAACATTTTTATTTTTCAGTTCCAGAGACCCCCAAATTTGCCATTCCTTGTACAGATGCATCTCTAAATGGCCACTCCAGAGCATCATATTTTCATTTCTCTACTGATTTTGGCCAGCCACGCCGCTGATTCTGGCCAAATCATGCCACTTTCAGCACAGCGCACCAACTTTGCCGCAGCACAGTTCCAAAGCATAGCAATTTGAGGTCTTGTAAGGTCTTAGCTTCAGTTCCGGAGCCCCCAATTTTTACTTTAGTGTGGCACATAGGTATCATATTGTAAATTGTGTGGTAATCCAGGATACCGCACAGAAAAGAAAAATTAATGAAAGGGTGGATGTACTAACACTAACCTGTGGCTGATGACTCTTTGCTGCCTGGACATAATGTTGTATTGCTTTCTTTTGGTCGATCTCATCTCCGTAGCCGTACCAGTAGTAGTCGCCCACCTTCAAGATGGCTGGGAGGAGAAATTAAATGAAAGATAACACATTTTTGTGTGAGACATTAAATGTGGAATTAAAACTCCACAGCAAATGCTATCGAGTTGTAATTGCATTGTGCTGACAATAACTTCACACAATTAATCCTTCTATTCACCTAAGTTTCATAGTTTGACACTAGTTACACTTGATTGTTTCTTAGCATGGATTTGTTCCATGAAGCCAAGTGAATTTGTTACATGAGCTTGTACATGTACTTGTCAATCATATCTGGCCCTCAGTTTTGGAGATATGATAAACACATGGCCTTTAGGAAAAGCTAAAAATTATAATCTACATTGCCACACCAAGTTGATTATTTCACACATTTATGCTAAACTACCATTGCGACTTATTGTCTGTTTTGTGGCGATAGGTCACATTCTCTTATGATAGGTCAGTCTGTATTCTGTGACAAATTCCTACTACTTCTTCATGGATGATATGGCTATCTCACTGATTATACTCACATGTGACATGAGGTCTGGTTGCCATGGAAGCCAGTTTCCAATACTTCCAAGTGCAGTCCACATCGATGTGCCTTTTAACAAGATCCTCCTGAAATGAAAATTGAACAAATTCACTTTTTGTTTTTAACTACTCTCTTCTGTACTGTAGTGACAATTTCAGAATACCATTTGTTCATAGAAGGTTTGGGAACAGTTGATATCAAAATTATGTTGTTATACAAGTACTCAATCTTATCTTTAAAGGTATTCACTAACATTTACCACAGTTAAAAAAATCTGAGCCACATGATTCCCCATGCTACCAGTGTCTTTGATGAGGTCTAAAAATGAAGCCCTGAAAAAATTGTATTTCAAAATGATTATTTACTGCTTTAAAAAAGTGAAAATCGTAAGTTGACCAGATTCACTTGCCCATTTCCTCCCATAGACTTACTGTGTGTACACCCAGGCTATTAAAACTCGCCCCGAGTTTTAATTGTTTATTCATGCATAACTTGCCATTGGCTGTGTAACTTTCCAAACTTTTGTATTCTAGGGTATTATTTGTCCATTTGAACACTACTATGTAGCTCAGATATCAAAGTTTGACAATTTTTTTAAATTGAAGCTCCACAATGTTAGCCTATCACTTTAATGCCGATAATGATACTTACATTGTTCTCCTCACAGAGGTGTGCAGTGTTGTACTGGGCCACCTCTAGCCCTGTCTCAGCTGCCATTGTGTAGTACACCAGACTCTCTGACCTGATAAGACACCCAAGTATTGACAGATAAAATATACCACATAAATTTCTGTCAGGTCTAGCTTAAAACACAAAGTTTCTGTCAAGTTTCACAGAAGTTTTCAATTCAAATACCAATCACATACCTGCCAACCAGTATGATTTTTCCAGGGCAGTTCTGGTCTTATTACAGTTATTAGGCGGTACGGTAAACAATAAAAAGTTTACATAATTTGAAAAAAATGAAATTAGAGTGCGAATGACAAAAATCTTTGAAGCAGCTGAAACAAAAAATTTCTTATGAGAAAAAGCATGAATAAAACAAACCTTTCGTTACGTCACTCACCAGTAAATTGTAAACACGGCGTTTCCATTACAATTTGGGCATTGCATTAAAATCACTATAGTAACCAAGACATTTGGTTCAGCAGTTTCATTTATTTTGGCCATTCATATTCTATTCTAATTATAATCTATGTTTTTGTTGTTGAACACACCGCCTAATAACTGTAATAAGACTAGAACTGCCCTGGAAAAATCGTACTGGTTGGCAGGAATGCAATCAGATAATACGAACAGAATCAAAATCAGTAGATAAATAATGATAAACAAGCCACTTTTGGTACATTACTAACAATTTTAATTTAGTTTGCATAAATTAGCATAATCAATGAATTTCAAAATTCTGTGTGGACGTCTAGAAGCCCACCACCGAGCCCTTTCAGATAAATCACACAGAACAAAGATGGACAACTATAAAAAAGTATACGCTAGAAACATGATATGAATCACAAACTTGGAATACTGTATTCATTTATCTTTGACTTTATCAGGAACAAATCTGAGCAAAACGATGATGCTCATTCCTAAAGGGGCTTGGTTTATGTGACTGTCACTGGTTTGCTCAATTCAGTAGGAGAAATACAAAATATCATCCTTGTGCTTGCTGCCAAGTGGTTCGACAATTAATGAGTATTCAACTCACCATGACCCCTCCAGATACGCGTCCAGGCCTTTCCTCAGTGCCCAGGCCACATCCACATTCTTTTCCGCGATATAGCGGGCCCACCTACACACACAAAATGCAAATAAAAAACAAAATTTAATGTAATTTTAGCAGTGACATGATTGGGAAAAACAAAAAAATGCCTCTTGAACAAAACTGGTTGATAGACATATCAGTGAATACACCAGTTGAAGTGATTCTCCTGGCTGGAAGAAGTTTTGTTTATTTAAGCCGAATCAAACATGAACATACTATCATTTTGTTTCTCTCGAGCCCTGATAAAAACAAATCCCATAGAACCCTACACAACAGATTTGTCTGTCACAAGGCATACAGATGGAAGTTATTTTAGAACAAGTCAACTTTTGAATACAGATATAAGATATCATGGGAATGAGAACTGGTAACAGATGGATAGATGGACAACCGGAATATGTGATGCCTCCAGTTACTAAAAAGGCAAAGCCCCAGACTTTGAAAAGTACTACTATAAAACCACTTTTTAAAATGCACGACGCTTGACTTACGCCACTGCATGAACATTGTTCCTTGCCATGTGTTCATTCCCAGAGTTGTACATCTCCGCCACTTTGGTTCCTGAGTCCCAGTGATCTTGTTTGGCTGCCTTGAGGTAATACTCAAATGCTTTCATCTGAGGAAAATAAAAATCAAATATCTTATCAAAGTATAAATGTTTGATAACGGTCAATAATATAGAAATCAAATTGGAACATTATTTGGAAGCCCTAATTTGTTAACACTTGACCTCATTTGACCCTAATTTAACATCAGGGTCCCTATACATGTATGACATCTACCATCAAAATTAATTGCAAATGGGCTGATACCAACCCCAGTAGAAATTTGCAAGTATATCCTATCATTTGACCTACATATGTGACCTTTGACCCACACATAACATTGAAGTCCCTGTTACGCATCCATCATCCAAGTTTGGTTACAAGTGAGCTTGTGGTTAGAAAGTTACCTAGTTTGGCCCTTATGGGCCCCTAGGGGGGCAAGGTGTACCATTGCAAGAACCCTCTATCCCCACCCCCTAAGGATCACTCCTGCCAAGTTTGGTCTAAATCCAATCATATGTTTTAAGATGAAAATGTGTAAACCTTTACGTACGACGGACTAAAAGCGACTGAAATAGCTCACTTGAACCTTTGGCTCAGGTGAGCTAAAAACAGACTCACTACTCCCTTACCCTGTCCACGCGGTGTCCAGGGTACCTCCCCGAGAGGTACAGGTACCCTAGGTTGTGGGAGGCATCACGGTAACCCAGGGCATCCCCCTTCTCAAAGTACTTGGCAGACCCTTAACAGACCCAGCAGTGTCACTCTCTAACCAACCAATAAAGTAACTAATTAACTGCATGTAATTTACTACATAACTAGCTAATTAAATTGATTGATTCTTTTTAAATGAATGAATACACAAACTGAATTATGAGATTTGACGTAGCAAGCAGTATCCTACAAAAACAGAATTCACTACCCACTTACCCTGTCCACGGGGTGTCCAGGGTACCTCCCTGACAGGTACAGGTACCCTAGGTTGTGGGAGGCATCGCGGTGACCCAGGGCATCCCCCTTCTCAAAGTACTCAGCGGCACCTGCATCGTCACCCTCAAAGTTGAGCTTGTACCAGCCCAGGGCGGTGTATGCTGGTGGATGGCCCTGGGGAATTAGAATACATGACAAATTGAAGTCTAAGTTCATAATGAAAACATGCTGTGTACTTCCAGTTTGACAATTAATTTCCCGACTCAAACAGGATAAATGTTACACATTTCTCTTCTTGATTATCCATCCCACAGCAGTGGATGATTCTGCAGAATCAAAACACATGTCAATCTTTGATGTTTGTTTGAGCTCTGTGAACCTTACAGGCTAAGTCACACTGTGCCGTCTAACGATTCCATCTGAAAAACGAACGCGTATGTTTATTAAACGTTTATTGGACTTTTTAATTCGTTTTTCAACTGGATTATAAACGTATCTAGATGTTGACAGACAGTGCTTCTCCGTTCTGTTCCATTCTATTGTATTCCATTTGCCACCGTCTGACACCGTCCGAGGCAAATACTTTAGATGGAGGCAGACGGAATTGTTAGACGGCACAGTGTGACTTAGCCTTCATAGTGGCATCTTGTTAATATGCAACCTCACAAACCAGGTTCACCTTAAAGGTAAATGACATGATTGGGGGTAGTCCTCAACTTGGGCTGAAACTACTCTAGAATCAAGTAAACTATGTAACAACTCTCCTGTGAAAATCTTGTAGTCAAACGTTGACTCATTCTAAAATAACATATGCCAATATCCCTCGTGGCAGGCAAACCTGCTGTGTGGCTCTTATTGGGTCCTATTTTTATCGTGCCCCGATAGATTTAATGTTCATGCTTGATTCTCCTTAAGTAAACAAATTAGAGACAAATCCTTCCAGCTGGGAGATCCTCTCCAGCTGGTGTATAGTTGATATATATTTCAACTCATTTAGTTCTTGGGGCATTTTCAAGTGTTCCCAATCATGTCACTTACCTTTAAGATAATCTGGGTATCATTGTTCATATTATGCTGTGAATTTAACTGGTTCTCGGGTATGACAATATAAATGAAGATGTTAGATTTACAGCAATAGCACTCAAAAGATTAGTTTTCTTTGCTGGTAAGAGTGAACGGCAAGTGACTTACCAAATCTGCTGATTTTCTTAGCTGTTCCAACCCTTTCTCAACGTTCTTCTCTGTACCTTGCCCCTGAACAAAACAAGATACAAATCAAAGATATTTAAACCCATGAAGTCAAACATATCTCTTATTTTATTCTCCAAGTTGTGGTTACTCAGGCTGCTGCTATATCCCATTTCACACTACACAATTTACATGTAAATCTTACTATGTGAAATAGCTTGAACACATTATCACTGATATTGTGGTACATGTACAAGCAACTGCAAAGTAAAAGCTTGAAAGATGCCTTTCTTAAATTCAAATGTTGATAATTTCTATTACAATGATTTTTATGAATTTGGTTTCAATCATAAGGTCGGTACATTAATAATGATTTCTCACAAGGTGAATGTACCAAAACATACCTGTTCTTCACAAATATTTCACAAAAGGTAAAATGTCCTTTTTTTATTCTACGTTAAATTTAACATTTAATTTGCAAATTTACCTGTTTCACTGAAGTGAAGGTGTAGGGAATACAACACAATGGTGTGAACTTAATTTGTGGTAATTCACTCTTGGATTCAGCGAAGGCAAAATCGCCATGGCCATGCCCCCCTCCCCCCCCCCCACTCATAGAATAGTAGATTTCTACTATCAAATGATAAGCACTCTAATGCCGTTTTAAACATCACAGTCACACATTTACTAGACAAAAGAAACAACAATGGACAATGGCACATACAATACAATAACACAGGAAGAATTCAAGCAGATGAAAGTGAAAGATATAAAACTTACAAATTACACAAACACTAATACCTAATAACCAGGGGCCATATTCTGAAAATTGTTTAGAAGGAATTCTGTTCTAAGTCATACAGTTACAAGTTTTGTATTCTGAAAATCCTCCTAAAATAAAATCTCTTCTAACTTTTCTTCCACAAGAAAAATTTGCATATGTGTGCATTTCAGAGTTAGAACAGTTTTCATATTCTGAAAATGAAGTTAGAAGAAAAGTTAGATGAAAATTTAAAACATCTCACAAGCTCTTCTACAGCAAGGGTAAGGATGGTAGCCTGTAACAAATTTGATGTTTCCTTCATCCAGCCCTTTGATTATGTCCAGCAAGTGTAAATTAGGTTAACTGGTTTCATTTTCCATTGAACCAATTAGCTAAATTTGCAAAAGCCTTAACGTGGAATGAGCATACAATGCTGCGGCTTAGGTGTGGCTTTAGCTACATGGAGTACAACTAATTGCTCGATCGGGCGCATTGTGAGTGTTTGTGTGTCATTCACCCGGGTCATTCATTTGGGTTTTTCTCTTTAGGTTCTTACTAATACTTTATTTTTTTTTCATACTTTGTTTTTTGTGGAATAATTATCATTAACATAATCAATTGTATTGTTTTCTACTATATCTAATAGTTAAATTCATTCATTCACTCGTCCACCACGTACCGGTACACAATATGCGCGCAATGCTTTGCGCCTTCAATGCGCTGTCGATGCATGTAGCATTCCTCCGACGCGCAGTTGTTTACATTGTAAAGGCAGACGTGATTGGCTAACTTTCCAATTAACACTTGTCCTAATTGGTAGAAGCAAGAAACCTTGGGTGTGTCATGGGCGGGGTCATCTTTGCTAAAATCATCCTAGAACAATTTTTCAGAATACAGTTAGAAGAGATTTTATGACTCTTCTAGCTCAGGGAGTTAGAAGAAAAGTTAGAAGGAAAGTTAGAACAATTTTCAGAATACGGCCCCAGATCATATGGTATGAAGTTTTAGTAAGCCTGTCTGATACAGTTTACTTTACCTGCATTTTAATTCTGTAGAACATGGCAAAATACATTAACTATTTGTAATTTTTTTTCAAAAAACCCATTGTAACCCATTGAAGACGGTTGATTTTGCTCTAACACATAGACCATGGGACGAGTTATCTTGTGTCTAGTCTTCAACGGTTTAATAATAAGCACTATAAATGTAAAATTACTCTGATACATCAGTTCACTTCAGTTCATTTTATTCATTCATGAAAAAGAAAATGTACATTTAATACAGGCCTTCAATTTTCCTTGGTTTAAAAAATAGGAGAACATTAGGAGCAAAATTCTCCAAAAAATAGGAGAAAAGTAGGATTCAATCCACCAAAGCAGGAGGAAAGTAGGATTTCTTTGTAGTGTTTGAAGTAGTAACCCTGAAGAAAATGGAAACTTGTGGAATATGCGAAAACAAATTCTAACATTGGCGAAAAAGAGGAAATCTGTGGAAACAAATTTTCCTTCACAAACAGGTGATGATGGTAGTTGCAGTACTCTCAGCAACAACCAATAAAGACTACCCGACTCCAAACAAATATTAGTCCTATCTCAAGTTTTTTTTATTTTATAAAAAGTAGGAAAATAAGGGTTTCTAGGGGGAAAAATTGGAAAATCAGGATCTTCACAAAAAAATGGGAAAAAGTAGGAAGAGTAGGACTTGTTGAAGGCCACTTAATATCTAAATACAAAACATGAAAACTGGAAATACATGTATGTCTAGTTACTTGTGATGTAATAGAACAAAAACAAGATAATATCATTAATTCCATTTTTTTTTTCAATAGTACTACAACAATCTTACCCTGACGAGTACTATCCCATAATCGTACAGTGCGACCTGATTGGTCGGATTAGCCTGGGCCGTCTCCTCGTAAAAGGTCACTGCCTCCTCCATATTTCGTTTGACCCCTCCTGACCCCCAGAAGAGGAGCCTGGCCACGTTGGCCTGAAGGAATTCACGGCATTTCAAAATTTTATGTAAATTTCGTGTCAGTTTTAACTTTCTGGCCATGCTTGCTTGCATTATGATGTACATGTACTCATAGCAGGCAGGAATAATATTATATGAGAAATCATGCAAATTGAATATCAATTTCAAATTCTAGCCAAGCTTGCTTGCTTGATTGCTTTATGATGTATTTTTAGAAGACAGTAATTCATGGTATTCAGAAAGCATTGTTCATGATGATTTTCAAATTCTACACATGCTTAATTGCATCATGATGGATTATGGTATACTGTACCTACCTATTACGCTATCAGGTATTCGTAACTATCAGGCTATCAGGTACGCTTAAATATTAGGCTAAATTCATGATACTAGCTGCCATGCTATGTGCATGCTGGGGTCTTAGAGGGCACATAAATCTACTCAAGCAGTCCAACATACATTAGTAACATGATGTGACAGTGACACATGCACAATATCATGTTTGACATGCGTAATATTCACAATCAAAATACAGAAATTAACAAACACATAAATGTACAAAAACATCACAAACAGTAATATAGACATATAGTGTGTTACAATTTACACAGCTATTTTTAAGCTTTTTAAACATCACATCATTTTAGTAAATAAGCATATGTCTGTCAAAGTTGATAATATGGCAGCATTTATGGGATATTTTCCATTTCACAAGAGTACTTATCATACAGGACTCTTTGTCCAAAAACTCAAATATCAACTGAATTTGCTGTATTTGACAGGAATACAATAAAGATCATTATGGTGGAAATGCTTTATTGAGGCCAATTCTGGAGGCTGTGACTTTTCCCTGACTGGAAAAAAGTAAAATATTTTCCCCTGATTTCCCTGATGGGCTGGGAACCCTGATTTAGTGCATGCCATATGACCAGTTTGGGCCGGTATGGAGCCCATAGCTACTAACAGATATTACAGGTTTTCAGGCATGATTTGGAGTTGATAGCTTTTACAGGTCTAATGATAGAATGGGAGAAATGAAAGTTTTTCATAACTAAAAATAATTCTGAATGAATATAAATACATACAGGAAAACATTCAAAAATAATGTATCATCTGGTGAATACATAAAGAGTACACAACTACGTTAACAAGCAGGAGTACAAAAATTCAATGCAGGCATATGTCTACATACCACAAACAGCTATAGACACACAAACACATGGACAGACACAATGACATACATACATGAAACAAAGAAATAGGTGACATACATGTACATGAATATTGAGACAGATGAACAATGCAATGCAAAAACAGACAAACAAATAATACAAATAAACAAATCAATACAGAAGTAAGCAAAGTATGATTGTAGACGATGGAAAAAATTGATGCTGTATAGTTAACAGGTCCAGAAACCAGAGCCACTAGGCCTGCTGGGAGGACCAATTCATCCATTGCTTCCTGGACCAGATCACTGTAGGCTTAAAGGTCCACAGTCAATGACTGGTAGAACGTAATGTCAACTTGTTTCATTAAAATTATACAAAAGGGGACTACCCCCTCTTCCCACATACTGCAATAATTTTTTGAGGGGGGATGTAGTACCCCTAAGGATTTTGAAGAAAACTCTGAAATAGTTGGAAATGCCTCACAAGACGTGACTTTTAGTACATTCAAACTGCACAAAAACTTTGAAAGAGGGTTCTGTGAAGAGACCAAAAAAAAAATATCAGAATTTTGATATTTATCTGAACTCTCGCATCCCTGGTGACTCCCAGGTGACTGTCTACGGGAGTAGTAAATTCAGGAGCAATGGGTGTAGTCTATCATAAAGCCCAAAGTTTTCCGTTTTTACAAATGCCAAATTCTGCTTTTCTCCGTTTTACAAATGCCAAATTTGGTTTTTTTTTATGTTGTAATTTTGCAATTTTCTGACTTGAATTTTTTTTTGAGGAAAAAATCCCAAATAAAGTCAAGCTTGCTAGGCCCATGGGGGTTTTGATTTAGGTTTGGGGACATATTTACAGGTAATGCATGATTTCTTTGGCTTTATTAGTCATCTTTCTGGTAAGTTAGTTTATTTTTCATCAATAAATATTTATTAATTTTATTTTGGGTAGAATTTTTAGACATGATTTTTTCATTTACGTTCAAAATGCCGTTTTCCAAGTTATACCTCAAATTCCGCAATTTCCACGGAAAATTTGCAATGTGAAAAACTTTGAGCTTTAGTCTATCCCTGATACCCACCCGTAGCAGGACCACAGCGTAGTCATACTGGGCGATGGGATTGAGAGGGTTCTGTTCAGCCGTCATGCGATAGTAGTTGGCTGCTGCCACCATGTCCCTTTGGACCCCTGACGTACCATGATACAGCATGCGTGCCACGTTGGCCTGATGGAGAGACGGAGTCAGCGAAATAGAGAGAGGGAAAGGGGATATAACATGCAGGAAGGGGTAATATGAAAATGGGGGTGAGAATAATGATTGGGGACAGGGCATGCATGATGTATTCATTGTGTGTACAAATAAGCCAGTTCGCAATTACAATTTGTGCATGTACTGAACCATACGTGATCTGTAACCAAACTTGTGCGATGACAAGTGAAAAACTAAAAGGACCATCATGAAAACAATGGCTGGTATTTTCAAAAGCTGACTTAGTCCTCTGACTAACTCTGGAATGTTAGTCACCTGTTTTATGGAACACCACTTGAAACAATATTTATTTAAAAATTTAGTGCTTTAATCTGTAGCAAATGATTTATGACTATGCATTTTTTGTCATGAAACGAATTGGAATTTCCACTAATACAACATATTTCATGCTTTCTTCACATTATTACAAATTTTGATAATTTAACATGAAATGAAATTGTGAACACTTAGCGTTCCATAAAACAGGCTACTGACAATCCAGAATTAGTCAGGGGACTAACTTAGTCTACTTTCAAGAATACCAGCCTTTGTGTTTAATCATGAATGCACCTTTCTGGGCCCTGTAAAGCTGAGATTTCTTTTACTTCCTCAGGGTGCTAAACCATTTGTATATATTGTAAAATGACATTCTCGTGATTATATATACTTTGAACTGTCTTATTGCAAATACAAACTGGCTTATTGTCACATGGAGTATATTACTACTGAAATCATTTGATAGAAGTTTGAATAAACTAATTGGAAATTGACGGGGGGGGGGGGGGATTTTGTAAACTATGATATTTACATGTGAAATGGCATCTCCTTAAGCAGATTCTACTGAACAGTTCCAAACACATCTATTTTAAACTACTCTTGCATATTAGAAAGTTAAATATTTATGACAAGGTCTGACAGTATTTGAAAAGGAAGAAATTCTTGGAGATATAAATTACTGCATACAGGGTATATTACATCAAGTACAAAATGAGCACTTTTTATAAACATTTGAATTTTGAAAGTAACTGCATTTTTACAAAACTAATAATTTCTATCAACATTACAATTACATAAGAATATTTTTTTAAGTTTCCACAAAATACAGTGCTTATGATTCTTGTAAACTAAATATGAAATAAGCATGCATGAAACATGATTAATCTAAGAGTTACTATGCAAACTCTATACTAATCACACTTTTAATTTTGAAATTATAAATTGAAATTTTTGCTTGTACTGATGAAGGATCTATACTGATATATAGAGGTGGAAATGAACAACCTTAAAACATACAAAATGAAACAAAAATATTCAGCAATTATAAATTTTAATCACAATAAAATGATCAAGGTTGGGGGTAAAATACACAGTCTTAGATACATGGTGCATTAATATTTTTTTGATAATAGCAAATTGTATTTTCATACACTTCACAAAGGAAAACAAGAACACTCTTTCTTAACAACATGAAAATTACAAATTTTAGTAAGAATTACACAAGTACTTTTGGTTTTACAATTCTAATTCTTTTGGGGTATTTAAACAAGATATTTATCTGAAAAAAACTTGGAGGAAAGTATGGCTTTTTATGCAACAATGAAATTATAAGTATAATTATGATTATTATTATCATTTACTCAGCAAATCAAAGAAAAAATTTGTTTAGGAAGCCACATTTTAGTCCGTCCAAACCTCTTATGTAAAATCTTTAAACTACAGTGATTCCCAGAAAAAAAACAGAACCCTAAAACAAAGGCTTATTGTGCAGAAGCAATGGGGTGTATTATTGAAAACACATGTTCAAGATAAACTTTGACTTATGCTCTCTCAAATGATACATTATGCAAACTTATCTATTCATGCTTTTTCGAGTACCATAACTTAAAAATTTGATGTCAAAACCATTTGCTACACTTGTTGGCTTTGACACTGAGCACACAACAGATGTGTCCACTTCTTTCTTTTTTACTAGCTTCATCGGCGCTTTGCGCCGAT
>JZLH01S0306201.1:0-14635 GCA_001188425.1 Eucidaris tribuloides | reverse complement strand
CTATAATAGATGATAGGCTGAGGGTCTATGCCAAAAATTGTAGCAAATGGTTTTGACATTAAAATTTTCAAAGTCATTGTATTCAGAGATGCATGAATATTAATATGTTTACTTTATGTATCATTTGAAAGAATATAAGCCAAAGTTTAGTTTGACATGTGTTTTCAACAATACACCCATTGCTTCCACAAAATCAGCCTTTATATTAGGGTTATGTTTTTCTGGGTCGCACTGTAGAGTTATTGTCGCTCGGTAAGATGAGTGCTATAATTCCATTTGTTACTATGTCAAGGCAGCCAATTGTTTTGGGGGGCTTTCCTGAATATCTAAACTTTCTGAGATACAAGGGTTTTTCACTGCACCAACGATCATGATTTGAGCATGCATGGTTATATGAGGAAAACAAAGACTGGTGACCCCTACCTGTGCATCAGCAACCCCTTGTTTGGCTTGGTGTTTAAGCCATTTAAAGTAGTCTCCATCCTCACCAGTCTGCATTTTGAGTTCCTCTGTGCTGGTCAGTCTCACTGGTTCAAAGGAGATCTGTAAACAAAGTGCACACAGCCCAAAATGTGATGCAGATGGACAGATATTCATCAAACTTGACAAGAATGTTCCTTTCTAAAAGGGGCTAAATCACCTTTAGTGACTTAAAAGAAGAATTATGTATTTCTTTGTCCAAATTTGTACATGTGCCTCTGTAAGAATTAGAGTACATACAAAATATTTCGTACTTGCTTGTGTAATTTCTTGTCACACTTGATTTGTTAGCATGATAAATTGCTGTTAATAACTCATTTTTGGTGTAAAATGGATTTAGCACCTTTTGGAAGGGAACCCTTCATACGAAGGATTTGATCGCAAAAACGTGTTACCTCCATTTTAGTAACTCTGGAAAAAAATGCATTTCCTTGCCTGAGTTTGTACATGCGTAGGCTATGAAAAATAAAGTAAATCCTGAAATATTTTGTACTTGGTCGTGGAATTTGGCTTCAAATTTCAAACTATTGCTAGGTACATAGGTGGTAATATGTTGAAGTTCATAACTCAAATTTGGTGAAAAATGGAGTTAACCTGTTTGCAATCAAACTCTTCAAATATTTATTCTTAAAGACACTAAATAACATTGTGGAAGACCGGTTTAAAAAATTGTCAAACTTTGCTATCTGACGTATCTGACCGTGTTTAAATAGACAAATAAACGCCCTAGAACACAAAACTTTAGACAGTTATGATGTCACTGGTAAAATATATACAGCTAAAAACTGGCACATGATTTATTATTTTCAGCCGATAGAAAAATCTGCAACACAGCAGTCTATGGGGAAAAAATGGAATGGTCTCTCAATGATTTTCACTCTTTTAAAGCACTTAATGATCGTTTTGAACTGTATTTTTTTCAGGGCTTCATTTTTAGACCTTATCAAAGACACTACTAGCATGGGGAATCATGTGGCTCACTTTTTTTTAAGATGGAAACATTGTTATACAGTGCCTTTAATTGTTTTGTTTGGTGGTTTATGCTGGTCACATATAGACCAATTATTTTTTTTCTGTTTTTTGTTTTGTTTTGTTCTTGTTGTTTAGCCACACTTTTTTAATCCTGTTAATTTTATGAGGAATATTCGATGAAATTTTACGGGGGTAGAGCAAGTCAGAGAGAGAAGGGAGAGAGTATGTCCATATGTCCCCCCCCCCCTACAAAAAAGAACAGTGGAAAATGTATGTGGGTTGTTTTCTCTTATTCAAGGGGGGGGGGAGGGGAAGGGTAGCTCTCATTGTGCCATACAGATACAGGGGTGAAGGAAAAATCATGAATGAACTTTAAGAGTACTCCTGAAAAAATGGTTAAATATGAGATTTAACTTTTGTTTTGCTTTGTTCAAATGTTTAAGAAACAAAATGAATATTGTCGTTGCAGTATCTTTCCTTAAGCGTGAGCTACGGTAGTTGCAAGCAAATATTCAAACCCTGATGAATATAGTTACAGAAACTTTCTTTTGTGGGATGGAAAAAGAAATCCCCCCCTCCACCCCCAACCTGGAAAGTTAAAATTTGAACACTTGCAGTACTTACAGCACTTGCGTCATGCTTTGTTCGATCAACGATGGTTTCAAATGCAACATGTTGGTAGTAACCTGAAAATAGAGTAATGACAATGATTAGAAGATAAAACATAATGGAGTACTTGAAATATATACATAGGAACTAGTTACTGAAAGTACACAGTACACCATAGGCAAAACTGAAATCCTGTTATCTCTTTATATGCTAAATTTATTCTGAGGAAATAATAATGACAACTGTACTTTACTTTCTTTAAATTTTGCTTTCCTTATTGCTGTATTGAAAAATGGTAATTTTTCTATAGATGTTTCTGCAGCACATTAGCGATTTTTCAGTGTCTCCTATACACAGGTGAAGGAGAAAAATAATAATAGTTCATCAATGTGGTACTGGCTATAAGTTACTACATTTCTTGGAGTTGGAGATGCTATTTAACATTGACAAAAATTGACAAACTTTGATATCTGAGCTACATGATAATGTTTGAAAGGACAAATCAACACCCTGAAACACAAAAATCTAGACAGACATGCTGTCACCAGCAAAATACATACAGATAAATATTTGGCACATCAATTAATGTCCCAGGGACAAGAAACTCTATAACACTGCAGTCTACTGGGGGGAGGGGGGGGGGGGGCTGGAATAATCACTCATTGATTTTTCACATATTTAATCGTTTTGAACTGTAATTTTTCACAGTATTATTTCAGACCTTATCAGCGACACTGATTTACAGACGAATAGGCATCAACACAATGTAAACATGTTTTTGGATTGCAGGCGACCATTAGATTATGCCTTTAATTTCTTACAGGCCTTCGACTCTGCTTGGTTGAAAAAGAAGGAGAAATCAGGAGCAAAATTCTCCAAAAAGTAGCAGAAAACAAGGATTAAATCCACCAAAGTAGGAGGAAAGTATGATATTCATAAGTACCATATGGAGAAGTAAACCCCAAGAAAATCAAAACATGTGGAATACACAGAAAAAATAATTCCAAGATTGGCAAAACGGTGCAAATTCATGGAAACAAATTTCCCTTCAATAACAGGTGACAATGGTAGTTACAGTACTCTCTGCAACAACCTGTACAGACTACTCAACTCCAAACAAATATTAAACCTACTGGAAAGGGAGATTTTTTTTGTTGACAAAAAGTAGGAAAATAGGGATTCTAGGAGAAAAACAGGAAAATTAGGATCTTAACAAAAAAGTACCCAAAAGTAGGAAAAGTAGGACCAGTTGAAGGCCTGTTCTTACGATAAGCATAGTCCATGTCTTTTGGGACGTAATTGTCGGTTCCCTTGTGATGTTTGTTAGCGAGAGCCAGCATGGCTAGTTTGCTGCCACCTTGTGCTGCTACCAACCAGAAGGTCAGGGCCTGTATGTTGGGATAGGGAAGCAAAACTTAGCAGGGGGACCAGCTTAATACAAAGTAAACATCATGTGAATTGACTTTACCTCATTACAGCAAGCGACTACGGTAAATAAATTTGCTTCAGGTTTATCATTATTATTCTTTGGTATTGGTGTTTTAATTACATCATAAATCCTTTGATTAAAATTGTGCAAATTGCACAGTTTACCCTAACCAAACATAACCACTTGAAAATAAGGCTTCATTAGCTTGAAATAATTGAGTCTTACCATTGAATGCTATTTCCCTGATTTCTATTTTTTGATAAAACAAAACAAAATATCAACGGCAACGCCAAATGTAGCATCCCTTCTCAGGTACAAATAGCCTAGTATGTACATATGAGTATTTAATAAACTGTGAATTTTGACCTCAATATACTCAAAGCTCAAACTTAGGCTTTATCTTCATATTACTTTGTACCCTCTTACCAAATTTCATTAAACTCTGTCTAACATTATCAAAATCATTGGGCGAGGGAATAGCAAAATATCCTTAGTTGTTATCTAGTTCCAATTCAAGGTCTATTTTATTTTCATCATAGACAACTCAAATAAGATAAAATGATCCTTATTCCCTCCACCCCAACCAAAAGATTGTCATACACTTCGAAGAGTTGTCCAAACAAAGTTGTAAGATTTTCATAGGAACTCTTATTCATATATATTCAAGCTCCAAATATGAGTTTAATCTCCATCTCTTTGTCAGTGGCCTGATGATTTCTTTATAATGAAGTATCAAACTGACAGTAGCCACTATGATGATGTAAAATTCATCCTATGCACCATACTTCTATATGGTCTATCATGCAGCAGTTTCACCCCAGACCAGAATACACTCAGCCGGGATATATAATCAAGGAGGTAACTTACACGGCTCTCATTCATCTTGGTTCCAAGTCCTCCTGTGTAAACAGTCGCCAACATAGCAGATGCTTCGGCGTTGCCATAGCAACTGGCCTGCTTCATCATCGGCAGCAGTTGGTGCATCACGGGTAGGCCCTCTGTATGCTACATTGCGATATAGAAGATAGAAGGTGTAAACCTTGTCAAACACAGGTGTAGAGTGAATAAAACGGTCAAAATTGCTCTAGCAACCACCTGTATTATGGATGACATAAATGGTACCCTGGGGTACCAAGTAGAAATCCGCCATTTTGTTGAATTATCTACATATTTTTCAGCTAGTAAACTTAGCACTGTACCCCGAGTTAAAAAACTGTGTAAATGTTTGCAGTGTGCTTTTTAATGTTCAAAAGCTCTTGTGCCAAATGTATTCTAAAATGATGTTATTCAACAATAAACGGCATAAAAAAACAACTTCAGCCCCGACGTTTTCCGAAATTCTTCGACCCGTCACGGGTCATCAACCAATTGCCGCCGAAGATCAGTCAGCCTGATGAAGCGTCCCGGATAGGACGTGAAACGTCGCTTTTCAACAAACAAGTAAATCCAGTTTGACTAGTTTTTAAGTTTCCAACTTCATTATATACTACCGTGATGAGTGAGAATATACATACACGTAACTTCAGCCTCATTTTCATTGGACTCTCTGTCAGTTTTTGTCTGTATGCTGTGCACTGATACAATACCAGAACCATTACTTCGTAACTTTACTTCAAATGGACACTAGAGGGTGCTACACAACATGGTACCCAGGGGTACAATGATAACACAGTGTACCTCATGGTGCATCATTATATAGACACATTTTGATGGATCTGGCATAATAACAATTGAGCCACTTTATTTATCTCTTTTTTTCTTTTCTTTTTTTGGAAAACTGACTTACTAATTGCCTTGAAACTCTTTGGTGCAAATGCTTCCCCACCCAGGACCACGTTGAGTTGTAGGTCTCATTGATGGTGGCGGCACTTCGCAACAGTTTCCACAACACACGCTGGTGTCTGGGCGGCCGTTGCGACCAGAGGTGGCAGAAGGGGGGCCTCGGTGGCTGGGGAGTTGCTGCCACACTGGCAAGAATTGGGTTGATGTTGCTGCAGGATTCTGGGAAGAAAGATGTGACATGCAAAAATCAAGTTAAATGTCCCTGTCACAAGTTTGATAGGATGCTTTCAGATCAATGAGTTCTAATTGAGAGCAAAAATGATGACGTCAAACTAGTTCAGAAATATGTGGGTGACAATAGCCAAACCATAACTCGGTGCAACTGCAGCTCTCCTATTGGTAGAAACAACCAGCTGTAATGCACTGCACCTGGTTCCACCATTGTCCACACATATTTTTGAACCAGAGTGATGTCACACTTTGGTAATCTATAATGATAAAAGTTATGACAGTAATTCAATTTGCAATTTACTTCCTTATACATTGTACAGGAATCGCCCATATTTTATCACCCTTAAAACTGGAATGCAAATGTGGATATTTTCCCACAAATCCAACATTAGTTTCTTTATGAAATAGGGACGCATGTATTTTCTACACAGTTTTGGATATCTATTCATACGAGATGAAAATTTTGGAAAAATTCATGGCAACTTCTGAAATCTTCAGTTGAAAGTTAATCAAAGGTTCATGATCAAGAAAGTGGCATTTAATAAGTTAAATAGAGTTATACAACCCGTTTTGGAGCCCACACATAGCCACCACTTACCTACATCTGCGAAATAATGGCGTACTTACTGAAATTTTACACAAATTCTCTATATTGTTTTCATATTTAAATCAAAATTACAAGCAAATCTGATTATGTGAATAACGTTGAAACAGGCATGGTGATCTGACATTTACTCCGGTGATAATATCTCAGAAAACAAAGAGTTAGGGTTAGGGTTGCCAGTGGGGTTTCCAGTTCAGAATAAGGTTAGGGTTTAGTATTTGGGTTAGAGTTATACACCTATCAATTGTAAGATGCACCCCTCGACCCCCGGGAATGGTGCGTCACGGGTGGGTCATTTACCAACAAATAATGACACAGGGTACCGTCATGGAAGCATTTGGTCCGTCACAGATGGTGAATGGGGTGTGTCAGTTTGTATATGTTTAAATAGGCCTAGGCACTATCATTGTAAGAAAATGGTCCGTCCATAAGTCGAGGACACACAGGTGCTCATGGTATCATAAAATCCAACTCACGTTTGACAAAGTGACGGCACCATCCGCGGGGGTGAGGGCGTCTTACATGATAGGTGTATTAGGGTTTAAAGTTAGAATCTGAGGTCACAGTTAGTGCAATGAAAATACATTGTTAGATCAAAATGCTTCTCTGGGAAGTTTTTGTAACAGTAATTTTCTTTTATTGAAATATGTTTAACTGACTATGCAGAGTTATCAGTGAATCCATTTGCGTGAGACTCCCATAGGCCTATGATATAAGTGAGAGATCAAAATGTGTGAGATCAATAGAAATGTATGGAAAATCAAACAAATATTTGCGCGAGAAAATTAGAGCAAATGTCAGACATTCATAAATACAGCAGGTTTTCACGTAGGTTCTCTTTCAGTTAAGTATGTGGGGTTTTTTTTAACTTGTCAAGGTGTTTCTGTGTCACAACAGATAATCCAGCTATACTTCCGTTTTATGTCCTACCTGAAGGACAAGGTGATGAAGACAAGGCACCTTACCCAAAGCCACAACCACCGTCACTTGGATTTGAACCATGGACTCTCAATCAAGAAGCCAAGGTCTTATCCACTAAGCCTTTTGAAAAGCCTTCATACTCTCGGGACAAACTTATACTCACCCTGATCCTTCTTCTCTCTGAAGCGGTGTCGATAATTGACGAACACCTTGTCCATGGCATCATGTAAACTGCCACACTGGTGGTAGTAGTGTGAGATACTTTGAGTATAATTCCTGGATTCTGCAGATTCCCCTGGTGGGAACTGACCCTGTTGGGTGACAAAAAAAAAAGAAGGATTTCATGACCATGTCATTTCTGTCATGAGTTTCCATGGTTTGATCTTTTCTGGTTCCGTACTCCCACTTCTCTGTTACCTTGCATTTACATTTTAATGCCTCATGCGTGCATGTTCTCAACCTTATCCATGATTCCCAAGTTGTTATGGCAATGAGGTGATACTTCATCTAACAACAGGTTACGTAATGCGTTAATATATGTCTCACCTGCAGCTTATGATTTTAGACAGAATGCATTTCAAAATCATGCCATTTCAGGCTTTCAGGGTTTTTGTTGTTGTAATTTTTCATTGATTTTGAAAAAAACAATGGCATAAATTAGCATAATCAATGAATTGCACAAATTCTGTAGAAAAGTTTGGACGCCCTAACCTAGCTTTATCAGTATGAGCAATAAGAATCAGAATCCACCAAAAATGAAAGAAGTGGCTTTTTTGTCATTTTCATTGATTTTGAAGAAGTCACCACGCCCTATCACACAAAAATGAACAGAATCAAAATTGCCTACAAATAAAGAAATGAAGCATATTCAGTACTTTTGAATAAATTTGCATAAATTAGCATAATTAATGAACTTCCAAGTTCTGGGATGAAGCCCCTACCAAGCCCTGTCAGAAAATACAAACAGAACTAACACTTGGTTAAGGCTTTGATGTCGACTCCACAACATACTCTATAAGTATGTTGACCTGAATGACCTTTGACCTTGATTTTGTCATCTGAAATACTTGAATAATTAGTGATACTTCATGACCCTTATGTCAACGTTCCAAGGAATATGGACTTACACTTTCAAAATTGTGCCAAAAATTCAAAAACTTAACCTTGGTTAAGTTTTTGTTGTTGACGCCATCCACCTAGCGATGGTATGAAATTTGAAGCTAAATTCCACAAGCGAGCAGAACTTATTTCGGGTTGTACTTTTATTTTTCCCAATGCATGCGTACAAATTCGAGCAAAACAATGCATTTTCTCAAGATTACATAGGTGGAGTTACCCCGTTTTGCATTCAACCTGTCCATAATATGTGAAGCTGCCTACCTTTTCTGTATCAAAAGCTCTCCGTCTCCATAACCTGGCGTTTGCCAGATATCCACTAAACGAGGGACAGGCATCACTCCCTCCCAGATGGTAAAAAGCTCCTGTGTCATTGTAGTGAACATCCTTTGGAAACGCGCTCTTGGCGACAACTTTCTCCGAGAAGTCTTTCCCTGATAAGACGTGAAGACTCCACTGAAGAGGAGGATGAAAGAATATTAAATATTTTGTTTAAAGGTAAATAACATGATTGGGGGTAGTCCTGAACTCGAGGTAAAACTGTTCCAAATCTGATCAAGTGACCTGTGCAAGGATTCTACTGTAAAAATTTTGTAGTCAAAAGTTGACTCATTTTAAAAGAAGACCCATCACTTTGCCTTGTGACAGTCAATGTGTAGCTTTCTATGGGAGTAATTTCTCTCAGGACACAAGAGAAATGAAGTGCTGGTATGTTCATGCTTGATCCTGTTTAAGTGTACCAATACCCTAAAATTCGGTTTTGTGTACAACTAGAATACACTACAAATAATCACAATTCAGTTGTCTTAGCTCATGAAGCAATCCGTATTTCAAAAAATCAGATCATAATGTGTACAATATTATAGCACTTGTGCTCTGCACGTTTAAATTCTGCCCCGTAAGCATCCATTTCTATGCGTACGGGTTCTGGCTATATGCGTACGTTTTGCTTTACTATCAAAGTTCAGTATCCATATTGATCGATACACTGGGTGTGCGTTTCTTAATGATCAAGACGTACTCGGACAAATTATCAATAGGTTGATCAATCGATTGATAGAATCAGTTGATTGACTAGTCTAATGCAAGTCGTTTTTGTGTTTACTTTAACTGTTTGAAATTTATATTCAAACCCCAATAAACAAAAGTCAGAGTGATCACAAGTGCTAATATTTGGTAGAGGGCATGCCACAAATGTATTCTACCTATAGCACGGCCCTTCTGCGGGGAACATATGATAGGGCCTTTCTGCCGGCCATACAAGGAACTACTCAAAACACTGTGTAAATTGTGTTTACATACCTCCTTTCCATTCTGTACATACACCAGTTGAATCCACTGTTTAAGAGGAACTTTGAAGTTATTGATCATACTATGGTATCCACTGCTACCCTGCTCTATTTGGATAAAAGTTTTACCTGGAATGAGAAGAAAGAATCATAAAGAGTAGCACTGGGACCATTTCAACACTATCCATTTACACGGTTGCCAACTCTCAGGCAATAAGCATGAGACTCCCGCAATTTGGCCCTTTCTCACGCAAATATTTGTTTGATTTTCCATACATTTCTATCGATCTCACACTTATATCATACATGTATGCCTATGGGAGTCTCACGCAAACATATTTCAATAAAAGAAAACTACTGTTATGCTAGGTTCACACCGCCGATCTGTCAGCTCGATCAGGCCCGATCAAGCCAATTTTTTGCCTTTTCGGTCCAGTTCGGCCGGTGATCAAGGTCAATCTACCTACATGTCGGCAGCCCTCTGCCTTGATCGACATCGTTCTAGTTATCTACTCGAGTATTTTTAACATGCCAAAAACATTCGAGTAGGGAGCCAGAGCGTTGTCGATCACCCCGATCAAGCTAGATCGACCCCGATTACCTTGCCAAGCTTGAACAACCAGGCCAAAAATTGCCTTGATCGGGCCTGATCGAGTCAACAGATCGGCAGTGTGAACCTAGCATTACAAAAACTTCCCAGAGAAGCAATCAAAACTAAATGTTACCGTAATTCAAAGTACACTTTGATGCCTTTCGTCATTAAACTTATGCTAGTACACTTCTCCAGTCACTCACGGCTTGCTTCATTCACACACTTAAACTGTGTTGCAGTACTTGCTACCATGAAATGTGTAAACAACTATGCATGTGACAGGGTATGCACAACATGCATGTACAGATTAATATTCCCGATTGATCTATGCACAGACACGAAACCAAAGTCTATTCCAAGGCAATTTGACATCATTTCACTGGTCAGACAATTTTTACCAGTGGTATTTTCTAATGTTCAAAAATTCTTGATTTTGTTCTTACCTTCTTTGTTCATGAAGATGAGCGGTGTTGCATACTTATTGGTGTAATGCGTCTTCCTATGGACCAGACTGCACAGGTGCTGATGACAGTACTCCAAAACATATAGCAGGGCTGATATTGTGAAACTAGATTGGGAGAAACAACAGTAAATCTAGTTGTGAAAGGTAAATGACATGATTGGGGTAGTCCTCAACTTGGGGTGAAACTACTCTAGAATCAGGTAAACTATGCAGGGATTCTATTGTGAAAATTGTGTAGTCAAACGTTGACTCTTCGTAAAATACAGTGTAACATCCATCAGTGTGCCTAGTGACAGACAAATCTGTCATGTAGCTTTGTATGGGATCTATTTATATCAGGGCTTGAGAGAAACAATATACTGGCATGTTCATGCTTGATACGGCTTAAGTAAACAAATTTAAGATAAAATGTTCCAGCCAGGAGACACACTCCAGCTGGTGTATCTATTGGTATATATATCTTTCAACCAGTTTGGTTCAAGAGGCATTTTTTTTATTTCTCCCAATCATGTCACTGCCCTTTAAGTCTTAAAGGTTAATGACATGATTGGTAACACTCTAAAATATCTCAAGAACCAAATGTTTTGAAACATATTTATACCAACTACATGTATACACCAACTGGAGTGGATCTCCCAGCTGGAAGGATTTATCTTTACTGTGTTTACTTTAATGAGAATCAAGCATGAACATACCAATATTGTATTTCTCTTGAGCCCCAACAGAAATAAATCCCATAGAAAGCTACAAAACAGATTTGCCTGCCACAAGGGATATTGACAGAAATTTTCTTTCAGAATGAATCAAAGTTTTACCACAAGAATTTCACAGTAAAATCCTTGCTCAGTTTACTTGATTCTAAAATGTTTCAGCTCAAGTTGAGGACTACCCCAATCATGCTATTTACCTTTAACGGCATCATACAACAAGGTTTCCCCGTTTTAAAAATCTAAGCTGCACGATTTCCCATGCTACCAGTATCTCTGATAAGGCCTAAAATTGAAGCCTTGAAAAAACTGCATTTCAATATGATCCTTCAGTGCTTTTAAAAAATGAAAATCATTGAGCAACCATTCCAGTTTCCCTCACAGACTGTTGCAGAATTTTCATCCATTCATGTGTCAATATTTATCTGATCATATATTTTACAAGTAAAAGCATAACCGTCCGAAGTTTAGTGTTCTAGGGGGTTTATTTGTCCATTCAAACACTGTCAGATATGTCAGACAGCAAAGTTTGACCTTTTTTTTTTGAATGGGGCTTCCACAATATTTTAGTGTCTTTAACATGCCACAGTAATTATAGCTGTGTGGACACGTTGTAAGTATTGTATGGTGCCTATTTGTGACTTTGGCATATTACAAGTTAATAATAAGTGCCCAAAATTATGTGCCTTTAAACTGTAAATTTCTACTTTCATTTGCTTTTTTAAATCTCAAAATATGTTTTCTTTTGCTTGCCCTATTTTTATCTGTTTCTCAGCACTCACATATACATGTAATGGCAGTATAGGTATGTGCGGCCTTTAAGACCCCCGTTTTGCACCTTGGCAGACATTCCAAAGCATATCTTTCTCATTGACCAACCTGTTCGTATTACATGCAGTTGAAATCTTTCGTTCTGTGGTTTAATCGCTTGTTCTGTAAGCCCCAAAACTCACTGGTCCCAAGCACTGCGCTTTGGTCCTGAACAATTAATAACAAAATTTCTGTTTCCAAAATATGCTTCCAAAAAGAAAACAGTTTTTAAGACCCCCATTTAATTCATTTCATTCAGCAGTTCTCAAGACCCCCATTCCATGTTAAATTCCAGTTCCCAAACCCCTATTTGGACAGTGCCATTTAGTTCACCCCTCGTTTCATAAGCCACTTCAGTTCTTCAGGGTATCTTTTCAGATTTTGGGGGCACACACCTTACCCTGTCTCTTTCCAAATGTGAGTGTCCCCACCTCTGACCGGGACCCGGACCCCCCCCCCGGGGGGGGGGGAGGGGGGTACCAAAGCTCACTTTACCTTGGACGATTGACATTTGCCATCTGGTGAAGCTGTAGTCCCACATTTTGATAGGATGGTAGATCTCTGGAGAGGCCGTGGTGTTTGCTGGGGAATGCTAGCGGGAATGTCGCTAAAGGGACGACATCTGGGAAAACAAGCAGGAAAATCAGCAAGATTTGGAGCATATGCTAACCTTTCACATATACATGTACATGTAGACGCATCATCATCATCATCATCAAAATCAACATCACCATCATCATCATCGCCATCATCATCATCAAAATCAACATAATCATCACCATCATCGTCATCATCGCCATCATCATCATCAAAATCAGCATCATCAGTTATTACAATATAATTAACACCATTATTCTAAATCTAATATTATCATCATTATTATCACTGTCATTACTACTACCATTATTATTGTCATTATTTAGACTGATATAATTATCATAATTATTATCAAATTGCACTATCTATTATAATGGGATTACAATCTGGGAGGTTACAGTTTTGAGAAAGCGCTTTAAAGGTGCTGATCCAAGACTATAATGATGATAATAATAATAATAATAATAATAATAATAATAATAATAATAATAATACTGATGATGATAATGATAAACAGGTAAAGTTGGAAAATGTGCTATATAAATGCATTATTATTATTAATATTAATATTAAAGCATCAGGTTATCTAAATTATACCTCATCAGAAAGATCAGACTCTGATCTTTCAGATGAGGTATAATTCAGATAACCTTAACACATAATTAATGCTTTGAATGCTATAATGTAAAATATAGTAAAAAAATCTCTCTCCATTTTTCATTAACTAATAAAAAAATGAAGACGTTCAGAATTTGTTATTGGTGTGATACATGTATGAGTCATATGACCTTTGGGCATAAAGCTTTCAAATAAAAAGAAAATCACCAAAGTAGACTTGTGCTTTAAAGGCAGTGGATCTCATTTGCAAACATCCCCACAGACCAGGAAAAGATAATCCATGACTTGGGCTATTAATGAAGGGCATGTCTGTGAAATCTGGGGGAGAGTAATTGCTTAGAATTTGAAAAATACGAAAGAAAAACAACAGCCGTTTAGTGTAGGCTACATTCTATGGCAGGAATTTGTTCCTCGCGAGAAAAAATTCAAATCAGAGTCTAACGGTCACTATAATTCCACTAAAACTGAGTTTCTAGCTCCTATATTTTGCTAAAGGTTCCCAGATGGCATTTTCTTCTAAATGCCATTGCATTTACACAATGTTAATTTTTAGGCATGCAAAAGAGTTCCACTGCCTTTAAGTGAAAAACTTTCCTATCTAGCTCCCATAACAGTATCTAGCCAAATAAATCAATAAATCAACATATTAATACAGGAAGCTTATGAAGTGACATATAATAAAATATCTAATGTGAGGGGTGAGATATCTGGCCGATATCCTCAACCTTCTATTAACTATGCAATAACATTTCGTTTTAAGTGTTTATCACTATGTTTGTTGGTGTTGTTGGGTTTGTGGCACTGGATGACATACTAGTGTCCTTTGTGACAGTCACTATACGTTCAGAGTTCACTGTAAGCAGAGAAGATTGTCCGGGTCATTTTGTGGTTTCGGTTATACAGTCGTTATCCTTTTTTCCAAAACTGATTTTACTATCAAAATTGTGTACACTAACGAGAGTCATTTTAAGTGTTTATATATGTATCCAGTTTCACAATAACTGGGAACTACACAGACCAGTTTTCTTGAATAGGCTGAGCAAAGATCAATTCAAAGTAGTGGTTACATTATTTTTACCACCCATCACAGCCAATGATTTAAATTTCCTTATCACATTGAGCCAATATTAGAATGATTGCAAACATCCCCGCAGACCATGGAAAGATGAATTCCATTGCCCTTAGGCTATTGATGAAGGGCATGTCTGTGAATCTGGGGGTCAGTGATTGTCTAGATTTGAAAAATGTAAAGAAAAACAATAGCTTTAGTGTATTGTTCTATGGTAGGATTTTTTTTTTCGTGAGAAAAATTAAATCGGAGTCAAACGGTCACTATAATTCACTAAAACTGAGTTTCTAGCTCCTATATTTTGCTAAAGCGTTGCAGTGGGCATTTTTCTAAATAATGACATTGT
>JZLH01S0306200.1:3023-15656 GCA_001188425.1 Eucidaris tribuloides | reverse complement strand
GTGTGTTTGTCTTTTCACATGTTTGTGCATGTCTCTTTGTTTCTGTATGTGTGTGTGTGTTTGTGTGCATTTCTGTGTGTGTGTGTGTGTGTGTATGTTTAAGTGTTGGTAGTAGGATATATGGGTTTACGTGTATACGAGGGAGTGTGCATCTGTGTGTGTGTGTGTGTGTGTGTGTGTGTGTGTGTGTGTGTGTGTGTGTGTGTGTGTGTGTGTGTGTGTGTGTGTGTGTGTGTGTGTGTGTGTTTTGGGTGTATGTATATGTGTCACTGTATGCGTATGAATAAGTGCCTGTGTGTGTCTGTACTGTGTCTATGTGTTTGTCTTTGCACATGTGCTGTGCATGTCTCAATGTGTCTCCGCGTCTATATCTGTGTTACGTGTGTCTGTGTTTTGGCTGTTTCGTGTTCTGATTGTGTGTCTGTATGTGCCCATGGTTCTCTCTCCTTGCCAGACGGAAGTAGAGTTTCTGTAATGAGAACGTCTTCCAGTTGCTAAAAGGGCCAGTTTTGTGACCTTCATTTGAATAAATTCCGTTACCGTGGTGTTTTC
This sequence comes from Eucidaris tribuloides, assembly GCA_001188425.1. Classification (NCBI taxonomy): domain Eukaryota; kingdom Metazoa; phylum Echinodermata; class Echinoidea; order Cidaroida; family Cidaridae; genus Eucidaris; species Eucidaris tribuloides. Next base: position 15,104 of record JZLH01S0306200.1, on the reverse strand, counting down.
TTGGCGGCTTCATTCCAGGCGCGGCTTCACGAGCCGAATTTTAGAGGGGCTACATGGGAAACATTGCGACGCGAGCGAAGAGATAGGGTGTGGGAGGGGCGATCTCTCCCCCTTCCCCACGTTGGAACGTCTTGAAATATACGTATTTACTATACAGTATATCTTTCAGACGTTCTGAGAAAAGATTGATAGCCTTACATGTTTTTAAAGTTATATTTTTGACTAGAAAAGACTTAGGAATTAGCTAGTCAGTTTGTTTTTCTCAAAAAGATTGCACAGGAAGTGTGTAAAACAACTGTAATCGGGTAGTCATACTTGCGAGAGGAAACGACCGAAGCGGGGAGGGGGATTACCCCATCCCACGTGGAACTTTGCGAATACGCATAGAAAGACAACTTTGCCTGGGCCTCATGTAATACATATGATTACAGATATAAATAAATAAATATAGAACTTATACTACTACTAAAGTTTTACAGAAACTGTTTCGTAAGGACCCTTTATAGGTCCTCACTCCTCAGAATGTATGTAAGAATGAGTCGATCTCGGTTTTTCATTAAAGTGTTCATTTGTTGAGTTGCTTGTAGGATGTTTCCTATTTGTTCGGTGATGCTTGGCGAGCTCGTTTCTTTTGTTGAGTGTGGACAAAAGCGGCTTGTGGATTATGAAGAACTTTTCTATATATTTTTTAATTATTAGAGATTGTATGCAGATTTTCAAAAAGATGTACAAAAAGTATGTATAGTCATACATGTGAGAGAGAGAAACGATCGAGCAGGGGAGATTGTGGGAGGATGGGGTAACCTCCCACGGTAGAAACCTTTTGAAAATACGCATTGAAAAGACGGTTTTCTAGGCATGGTAAATAAATATATTTCAATGGTATATTTTATGAAGATTAGGAATTGGGTAGTAATACTTGCGAGAGAACGAAGCTACTGGGGAAGGGGGCGGGAGACCTCCTCCCACGGTAGAAAATTGTTGAAAATACGTATGGAAAAGACGTCATTCTGGGCATGGTAAATATATTATTTTATGTAGCTTATTAAATATTGTTGTCAGGTTTTCAAAAAGATGTACAGGAAGTATGTGAAAAACGGTAATTGGGTAGTCATACTTGCGAGGAAGGGAAACTACCGAGCGGGGGAGTGTGTGGGAGAGGGACCCTACCCCCCCCCCCCCCCACGGTAGGAAAATTTTGAAAATACGCATTGAAAAGAAGGTTTTTTAGGCATGGTAAATACATATCTCAATGGTAGATTTTATCAAGATTAGGGATTGGGTAGTCATACTTGCGAAGGAGCAAAGCGACCGAACGGGAGGAGTGTGTTGGAGGGGGTAGAAAATTTTTCAAAATACGCATAGAAAAGACGTGTTTTCTCGCCATGGTAAATAGATATTTCAAAGGTTTATTTTATGAAGATTCAGGATATCAAAAAGATGTTCAGAAAGTATGTGAATAACTGTGATTAGTTATTCATATTTGCGAGGGGCGGGGGACGCGTATGGTAGAAGGAACCCACGGCAAGAAATTTTTGAAACTATATGCGTAGCAAAGACGTGTTTCTAAGGATATTATAAAGGTATAGGGCCTTTATTATTGTAGGGATTGTTGTCAGGATTTCAGGAAGATGTTCAGTAAGTAGGCCTATGTGAAAAATGTAAATTGGTAGTCGAGGGGGCGAAGCGACCGAGCAACGGGGAAGGTGTGGGAGGGGGAATTCCCTCCCCCTCCTCCTCCCACCGTAGGAACTTTTTGAAAATATGTATGTAAAAAGACGTGTTTCTATACATATTGAAATATTCTTATATCTTCTTTCTATCAATATTTAAGTGTTTGCTAGATCGTTTGAGTTTATTTATTAACTATTTTCATTGTAAGACATTTTTTGTTCCGATTTTTTTTTTGAGGGGGGAGGAGGGCTCAAGCCCCCAAAGCCCCCCTCCCCGTAGAACCGCGCCTGCTCAATTCTGAATTGAAATCTCACGTTTTAACGTCGAAATTTAATGTGGCTTTCGGGTTTTTATCAACTAAATCATATTCGTTCCGTTCAATATTTGAGAAAAATCGAATAAATACAGACAGCTTATTTTCAAACCTGTCACCCGGGCAAAAATTTTTTTGAGCTAACATCTTGAAATGATTATGCAAAACATTCGTGCCTAACGAAACATAACGCAAATCGGATACTTGTATTCCTTCAGCGAAATGTATCGGTACATGTTGTACGAACAGTAACCATGAGTATAAGCACACTTTAATAAAGCATCTCGATTTTTGACTTAATGTGAAACATTTTCATGAAAATCGAAAAATACCTCCACCTCGCGTATTGCGATTGAATGGTCGAAACTTGCCAAGTGTGCGGAGGCTGTGACAACACAATTTGATTTGGACAGAATCGTTGGACAAGTGCTCAGAAAAGCTCCAAGAACTTTTTCAGTTTCAGAAATTGTTGGAAAGAAAGTGATGAATAACTAGATGGATGTTGTTTTGAAAGGTTGCGGCATCTCAATTTTTTACTTTATGTGCAACATTTTGATGAAAATCGAAAAAGTTGTGAGCGGTTGACTGAAAAATAAACACGTCACTTGTACAGATGTCCGGTGGTCATTGATTTCGTGATGTGGCTAATTTGTAGAGCGGCCAGCAGAACGGTGGTCATTGATTTCGTGATGTGACTATAGCCACATCACTAAATCAATGACCACTCTTCTGCTGGCCGCTCTATACAAATTGTATTACTGGCTAGTGGTCAGAGAAGCTCCGAGAACTTTTTCAATTTTGAGAAATTGATGGAAACAATACGAAAAAGCACACGATGGGGGTATGTTTCAGAAGTTGTGGCATCTCGATTTCGAAGTTGATGTGCAACATTTTTAGTGAAAATAGCGAAAATTTGTGAGGGGTTGACTGGATAATTGCCGGGATAATGATACACATTTAGGTTCTTGTATGCTAACGTGCACTGAATGTGGGGCTGCATACTATTGTACATGAGGAAAAACACCTTACGAGGTTGGAATACAATTCCGAAGTTTTAATATCTAAGTGTGAATCGATACAGAATGGGGATTTAGTACGAATAACTCTATGTTTTAATCATTAAGGCGTTAAATTGCCTGGTCAATAATAAAAATACTATTGACAATGATCAATCATCATCATCATCATCATCATCATCATCATCATCATCATCATCATCATCATCATCATCATTGTCCCATTAATTTCATTACAATAAATTTCAGTTAGTCGGTTACAGTTAATAGCGCTAGACCGCAATAAATAAAGAAAGAAAGAAACTGAAAAAAAAAAAAAGAATACGTCTGTAGTCATGTCTGGAATTCTATACCGGATGATATTCGCAATGTAAATAAGGCTGAATTCAAATATTTTTTTTATGAGAGAGAGACTGTAACTTATGTTCTGAACTGAGTTTATTTAACGGATTTTAAATGGCACTGTTATTTTTTGTATTTCACATAGGCCTATATGTTGTACATAAGTGTATTTTTCATGTGTATTTCATATTCATTATTTCCTATATAATCGCATAATTGCATAATTGTCATGGGTCGGCCGTCCTATTAGGTTTTTACTCCTTACTGGCTTTTCCCCGTCGATTTTGTTTTTGTCTTAATGTCACATTAGGTTTGATTATGCACTTTTGTATTCTTGTTGTTTGTCGAGGAAATTAAAATGAATTGGAAAAAAATAATAAAGAATGCATGCAACCACTTTCGAAATATTTTAAATTATATTGTCTGTCTTTTTAGTGTGAAAAGAAATATTTGTTTCTAAAGGGGTAAATATGTATTTTATCATCGTGAACTAGCTTTCATCTAAGTAGACATCACGAGCACAAAGAATGTAAATAATCACATCCAGACACACATATTCACTGACTGAAAAGTCACAAGTAATAATAATAATCAATAATAATAATAATAATAATGATGATGATGATAGTATAAGTATTTTTATCATTACTACAACGATTATAATAAGGAAGCTGGGGGAAAAAGTCTATTCGCATGCAAACCAAAAATAAGGGGAGCTATACTGACCAAACATATCGATTGCTAAGTAAACTACAAACCCGGGCTACAAACATAAAATAGATTAAAATTAATGAAATAAGTTCGCTCTCACTATTCACTTCTGGTCTTCTTTTTTTTTTTTGGTTTTCATTGATTTTCATTGTCTTTCAGTCAATACAATTTTGAACATGAATACAAGGAGATGTTTGAACAATTGAATTTATTTCCATTTTATTCAATACTTTTAACCACTTCGTCTAGATGCACAATCGATCGATCACTTGCCCACTTACTCACAAAATTGTTGATCGATTTATACCTAACCTGCAAAGATATCACAGCGCGTACGCGTGCGCGTGAGACATGAATGTGGGGCTATAGGCTGAATGTGAGGCTGCGAATGCACGGGCGGATCCAGGATTTTGAAATACGGGGGGCGCCAGCGGCGAGGGAGCGAAGCGACCGAGCGGGGGAGGGTGTGGGAGGGGGATACCCCCCGTCCCACGGTAAGGACTTTTTCAAAAAATCATGTTCGAAAATCGCACTTTGAGAGCACTTTTAGAAGAAAAACGCTCACTTAAATCACTGTAACTTAATGAATAAAAGACACATACAACTGTTTTTTTTTTCGATTTTGCTGGCATTTTTTTTTTGATTTTGTAATCGGCAAACCTATATTTAAAGGATACATGTGATGAAATTAGATTATCAAACATTACAAATGGGAGTGAGGGGGGCTGGTTTTAATGTCACAATTTCTACTTTTTAACAATAAATATGTGTCCTCGGGGCGTTTTTCCCAAGCGCGAATGTATTTTCATTTCGCCTTATTAAATTCGTCCCCCCCCCCTCCTCGTCACATAAAATCTCATCTTTGAGTGAAGAATAATCTCGGGGATCATTCGCATCGTTGGCTCTTTCTCTCGCGATCTGTTACTTACAACTTATTTGCCACGGAAACGGACAAACGCATGTTACAAAAAACACAAAATTTCGAGAAGAAAATGGAGTGTGACATCTCCACACTGGTCACTGCACTGCAACTCCGGATTTCAAGTGGCGCAACTTTCCAGCCAAGTGACTTGCGCGCTCTGGAATTCCGGTAATATTTACATATTGCAATACAGTATGACAGAGGTGCATTTGTGCGAACACAAAGGCCATGACAGTAAGTTGCAATATGGTTTTGAATAGCCCTTGAAATTGACTACATTGTAACAATCCAGTGAAAATATCCATCTAAAAAATAAATAAATAAATAAAAAAAATCCGGCCAAAATAAAGGGGGCGCGCGCCCGGGGCGCCCCCCTCTGGATCCGCCACTGGAATGTGGGGCTCAAATCAGCCTGGTGGCTTTCACAGATGTTGTTGTTGTTGTTGTTGTTGGTGGTTTTGTTTGGCGATCAGTCATAATTGACCATATATGATACTTAGTATCTATCTCTATATTGGCGCCATCTCTCGTCATAAGTTTTTTATTCATTTTTGTTGTTGCTGGTTTTGGAGGCGCGTCGTTCAAGATTGAATATTTGCGCCCGGGATTTGCGCCTTTATTTCTAACATCGGGTTTATATCAAAGTAATTTTATTTCGAAGATAATAGCAGATTGATTGTTTATATAAAATGAGTCCAAACAATATAACATATTTCTTTTTCGAAAATTCCTGCGCGGGGAGCAGTCTACTCGCTAACGGTTTACACAGATAAAAAAAAAAAAAAAAAAACCCCTGTGCATAAGGCAAAATCTGGTCAGCCCGGCTACGGTACGTTGAGCAAGCTTCTCAGTCGCGCACAATGACCTAGACCACTCAGTTGCCGCACGAGGGTGTTCTGCTCAACACGTTATACATGAACATGTAGTTTGTCCATGGGGTCACCAGGAGTCGAGAACGACTCGATGGCACTTAACAACAAGATTCCCGAAAATGCCGACTTGATAAAAATACTAAATACAGACATATAAGGCCTATAATAGCATACTAAGTAAACACTTTGTGGGATCACTTTGTAGTGAAGTGGGTGCAGTTATACAATAAGTAGATTAAATTATGACACACAAAGTCATATATAAATTACTTGTTGGTATACATAGAGTATTGACATACTAGTATCAATCGGATATTATTTTATTTCAATCTGCTGAGACGTTTTGTCCTAAGTACAAAACGTCAAATAGCGCTTTGAGTTTTGCTGTCTTCACTTTTTAATAATAACATCATATTATCCAGTTTACAGTTATTAATTTCTACAGCAAGCATTGGTCGTTCAATTATATACTTATAGGACAGTCATTTAAAATGTGATCAACTGTCTCTATAGTTCACCACAGACTTCGCATTCTCCAGTGGGACGATTGCCTAATCTAAATGAGTCAACATTTAGACCCGTGATGGCTTTGTGTGATAGCGCCATCTTTCGTTATCGTAAAGACAAGTCGTCTGCTATTCTGTCAAAAATTGGAAATCACGTTGTTTATTGGCGCTGACCGTGGATTTTACTACAAAAACGTCAATGAATTACAGCTGTTAAATTACATGTAAGTTACTTATTATCGTATTTATTTACTATTCATTGCCTTAAATGTATTATATATATAATCCAATACTCATTCGACTGAGTTTTTCATGTATTTATTCGTCAAAATCTCGAAATTTGACTTAACAACACTGGGCATGCAGGGGTGAATACATCGACTGTCACTGCTGCGCTCGCTCCGCAGCGACAAGGCAGGCATGAGTCATGGCCGCGCATTAGGAGCATCATCATCGCTCGGTGTACTTTGCACGCGTGTGTGATGAAGACGGAGGAGCTATTTTGGATTGGCAAATATTAATCAGTTAGAACACTCCCGTTCCCTCGCTCCTTTGTTGTCAAAACCCCCGCTTTCGCAGCAGCAGATTCGGTTAGATCATGCTACTACGAGGAGCGCTCTAGTCTAATAAATAATAAAAGAGCAACAACAAAGCATGGCTCAATAACCGCGGTATTAATCCAAGCCCATTTTTCACGCCTGGTGGTGCAGCGAGCATTGAAAGCCAAAACTGGTGTTATTGTCATCAGTTCTATTGAATCGGCGAGCTCATGCAAGCCGACCGCGACCCTGCATTAGTTATTTTATTTGAAGCAAAATTCACAGGAATGTAAACTTGAGCTGTGGGACTAGTAGACCAAAGGACTCTGCATGCTTATGTTGGATTTTATTGCTAAACTAGTCTACTCCAATTCAGATTTGGCAAAGTGAACTCATTTTACTACACTACTTTCACAGGTGGTATCACATGAGATGTTGGCAAAAACCGAACAGTGGATTTATAAAAACAAGACGTGAGCAATTTACCAAAAAGGAGCGGTGTGGTCGACATTCAGTGGGACTGTCGTGCTAATCTGTGACACATACAGTAAGTACATGTACATGTTTAAACAGAAATAACCATCTTTACTGGGGAATAATTTATTAAAACTGACAAAGCCAGGTTAAAAAATGGCAGATGATTCCCCAGAGCAGACGATTATTTCTTTCTGATCTACTCATTAAACCTCTCAAGTTAGGTAATAATCTTTTGTTACTTATCACAGTGAAGGAGTAGAATGTAGCACTGATAGATACAGTGTGCTGAGTGATACATTGATTGAATTAATTCTTGTTGATAAGATGGTGATTTCTTTTTCAATCATTCAGATTCCAGATTACAGGTATTTTGAATTTCCATGAGTTTCTATGACCTTTAGCATTTTAGGTGTATGTTTTTTCTTTATATGAAATGAATAATACATTTTCATACAATTTACATTTGAATGGTCCATGCAATATTCCATACAATATCCACTCTCAAAACAAAATGTTTACAATGTACATTACCCCTGCAAATGAGTATTGTCCCTCGGCAAGCTAAGCCTGATAATGAGCTGATTGCATTGTGTGACGTCTTTCATCCATTTTCCCCGTCTGTCCATCACTTGTCCTTTCACAGTTCAGTGCTTTGTCAATTGTTGACTGATTTAATTGTTGTTTATTTCATAATACAGCAAGATACATGTATCATGCAGTGCACAGATCCACATTATAGAATATTGGAATGATTGTTTACTTTGAATTAATTTATTCACATGTTGATGTTGTGTGAAATCTGATGCTTTCCTCTCATATTTGTTGATTAATATTAATCTGGATATTGATTGTTTATTTTATTATTATTGAAGTCTTCTTTAGCAGTAGTTTCATTCAGGTCACTGATTAAGTGGACCTGCTTTACAGAAAACCTGCGTATTTGATAAGTAACAAATACCTGCCTAAGGTGCAGCCACAAAACTTTTGATTTCTTTTTTTTTTATAGTAATTTATACAAATTCTTTGGCAAAATGCCCACTCCCATGTCTCATGATTGGTTGGCTTCTCCAGAGTTTCTCATTGATATACATAGCCTAACTAGATTTTTTTTCACTCAATGAATTTTACCGCGTTGAAGACGAGTGACGAGATATCTCGTCACAGGTCTATGGAATGCGTGTTTAAGCAAAAACAAATCGTCTCCAACGGTTAAGGTTCACATCCTTGCTGAGTAGAAACCTTTCCCCCTTCTTTCTTCTATTTGAATTTCTTTCTTATCCCCTTTCTCTTCTCCATATATCTTGATCTTAAGTACCACTGTGTGTATTGTGTATGTTTTTGCAAGTTTTAGACTGTTTAACGTTTGCTATTTTAATTTTTGTTCATGTACGTGTAACATGAGTATTATTGTTGTTTATAATTGCCCTGATACCGCATTCAGGTTGGCAGTTTCTTCCGCAGGCGTTTTTTTCCGCCGGTGTTTACCGTTTTTTTCCGTCCCGGAAAAAACAGGTTTTTCCGCTTTTCGGAAGAAACGGAAAAAACTCCCAAGTGTTTATTTCTTTGTTATTTATTCAAAGATTTTCATGTTATATACTATCATAACTATAATAAAACAGACACTCTTTTGTTTTTTGTTCTCCCTGTTTGGTTGATGAACTTCTAACCAAGCGGATGTAGTCGTGGCCGGCCTCGAGCCGGATTTTTGCCGGCCTTAGGTCCCTGGCCTGGACTCGAGTGCACGTGTATCAAAGTCTAGGGAATAAATATTTCTCGACAGCGCCCATGACTGGAACGGCCGGCCTCGAACTACATCGCCTGCTTCTAAGCCATGTAGTTTGTTGATTCCCTCCGTACATGTATTTCATGGCCACTTCTCATGCAGACTCAGTATAGCTGATAATCAGTTCATTTGTACTATATATATGTAGCTCAGTTTTATAGCATGGAGAAAATTCGTCAAATATTAGCCCTGTTACTGTAAAGCTAAGTGCCACGATACTTAAATGGTCCACCTTTTTGTCAGAAGTTTTAAGAGAATGGCTTTGATGCCGCACCATAGATATCATGATACAGTTATATGGTTGGTGGCAGACAGGCACGTCTCCAAAGATGCGAATAAATTAAAGCGCAAATTTAGTTTTGCCGAATATTTTTATTTGAAAGGTTTATCATCAACCAGTACTGTGTGCTCTCTTTAAGGCACAAGTTTAGTTTCAGCAAATTGTTGTTATTTGAAAGGTTTATGCCCATAAGTCATAATCACACCAATAACAGATTCTGAATGCCTTTAGTTGTTTTTTTTAAAATCAATTAATGAAAAATCTCTGGGGGGACCCCGAGATTTTTGACCAAATTTAACATTTAACATTATAGGTGTTCAGGTTAGCTGAATTATACCTCATCAGAAAGATCAGAGTCTGCTTCTTATGGTGAAGTATAATTCAGATAACTTTAACGCCTTATTAACCCTTTGGATACTATAATGTAAAATATAGTAAAAAATCTCAGGGGTCACCCCCCCCCCCGATTTTGCATTAATTAATTAAAAACAAATTAAAGACATTTAGAATCTGTTATTGGTGTGATATGACCTTTGGGCATAAACCTTTCTAATAAAAAAATCCCCCAAACTAAACTTGTGCTTTAAATATGAAAACAAGCTACATGTAAGTAGTTAACACATGCAAAGTGGATGCCAAAGATGTGTCAGTTGTTTTTTTAGGAAAATATAATTATACCATGATGCTGAATAATAAAACAATGAATGAATAGAGTTTAGGACATTTATGCAACACTTTACATGAAAAAGATCCATGCTAGCTAATGTACATACTACATGTAGTATACACTGCGAATGTGCCCTTTATTAGAAATCGTTTGGAAGGATAATTATTTTATTTCAAAATATTAATTTCTTGGATTTAGATTGTGGCAAGAAGTTTTGTTGTTGTTGTTGTCTGTTAAATATGTTGTTGCTAGTTATATTTGCTGTAATGTATACTACTTCTCCTAAAAGTACTACATTTCATATCATTTATTGGGCCCGGAAAATATTGTTTGGAAGTTTTTTCCAGTTTTTTCCAGTTTTTTCGGTAAAAACCGGAAAAAAGGGGTTTCTTCCAGTTTTTTCCGCTGTCCCGGAAAAAAATAGTTTTTTCCGGAAGAAACCCAACCCTGACTGCATTATTAAGGGTCCTAACCATTATTATTTTGTTTTCTTCAAATTGTTTTGTTTGTATTTCATTAGTGGTTGAAATAATAAATTGAAATTGAAACTGATATACAAATCATCCATATCTCTGGGAATGTTTTGTTTTGAAAAAAAAAGGTATTAACATGTACATGCAGTTTTGTGTTGCAGTACATGTAATTTTATATCCAAACTGCATCACAAATTTTTATGATGAAATCTTCAGCAAATCTATGTGTCTTATTTTATTTTGGTGTGTTTTAGAGAAAATACAGATTCACAAGGTCGTTCTGCCAAGGGATATACCTGCCTGAATTAGCTAATATTGTACAGAAAATACACTTTACTGTATGTATTGTTGTAGATCTGGGAATGGAATAACACAGATGAGCTTTCTCATTTGTTTGGATTGTCCTTGTTATTTATTGAATAATTATTTGATTTATCCCATAATTAAATGGCGGTACCATAACATAATACTTTAAATTAAGTCACTATCATTGCCTTCAATAGGCTGGATTTGTTATGCTAATTTGGTTGTTATTCTTGTTTACTTATTTTCTTGTCCCCAGTTCCATTCAGTTAAGCAAGACAATGCCAAGTTATAGTGAACTTTAAACAAAGATTTCAGTAATTATCAAGACAGATAGGCTACATGTACTCAAACACTAACAACACTACATATATTACACCTGTCTGAAGAAATCAGGCTTTTAACTAGCAGTTTATAATACACAATATTCCCACCAGAACAACTGATTTTATTTCAGCAGCAGTCATACTGCCCATAAGACTTATTAAATTAATACCCATAACAACAGCCTCAAGATTTCGTCTACTTTCTCTTTTGCCAATGCGCCAAAATCCTTCATTGTAGCATTTCAAATTGGATGTTGTTCAACAGTGAATCACTTTGGCCAAAATTTTTTTGTGAGCTGGGAAAGAAATTGCCTTCATTGGGTGATCCAGTACACCGCGGATCACCCTACAGTTTGTCTTACGATAATTTTTTTCTTACTTATTTATGTTCTTTCTGCGTCACTTTTTGTTCAGACGACATAACTCAAGTAACGATAGCGTTAATAATCATGTAACTTAGCATAGTTATGACTCATTTAATACGCTCGGCACTTGTAACCGGTCAATGTGATAGAGACCTATGACGTCATTTATGACGCTCATTTGTAGAAAAGGCTAGACTTAAGACTATTATGTCGATATATCGAGCCGGAGTCCAATAAAACAACGAAACTTGCAAGAAAGGTTCAAGGTCATGGTCCATCTTTTGGTCCAAACAGCACTGTGCGCGCGCCGCGTCTCCACATACGTGTACGGGGGTGCGTCAAAAAATAAAATGCTCCAAATGAATCTTCTTTTAACAGTACTATATGTTTCAGGTCGATTTGGAGCATTTTATGTGCTGGCGGCGTACGCCGCGGCGTTTTGTTCGCGCGCCACCCTTTCTCCGCGAAATACTACATCGTTTTTTTCGAGAATTTTGGATTCTGACTGAATT
>JZLH01S0306134.1:14768-29577 GCA_001188425.1 Eucidaris tribuloides | reverse complement strand
TGATTGCACATTTTAATAGCCAACGAGTCAGTACCAAGAGTGACTGGATTAGTACAAATACAAGATCTCCGATGGAATGCCCATTGCCAACTTATTCTTAATAAAGCCAGCAAAACCTTATCGCTTTGTACTAAAGACGTCGAAGCATGAGCTTATAAAGGGACAATACAATGATAACAATGAGAATTATTGCAACACATAAGATAAAATAAATGAAATAACACATAAATAGATTTGAATTAAAAACACACAATGACGCACAAACACTCCCATCAATGCACACGATTGAGTAACGAGTTGTAACATATAGCCTATAGCCGGAGCGACAAAGCGGCTATAAGCATATGCTCATTCCACATGAAATCTTGCAAATTTTAGTTAATTGGTTCAGTAAAACACTTGTAAAAAAGTTGAATGAATTAAGAAAATGGCAAATTTATTACAGGCTAAATACCGTTAGACTAGATCCATGCAGTGACGTAATGAGCGAAATCATTTGAGAGGTCAGAAACGAATAACATAATTGTGTGTGGTGGTGGTGGTGGTGGTGGTGGTGGTGGTGGTGGTGGTGGTGGTGGTGTGGTGGTGGTGGTGGTGGTGGTGGTGGTGGTGTGGTGGTGGTGGTGGTGGTGGTGGTGGTGGTGGTGGTGGTGGTGGTGGTGGTGGTGTGTGTGTGTGTGTGTGTGTGTGTGTGTGTGTGTGTGTGTGTGTGTGTGTGTGTGTGTGTGTGTGTGTGTGTGTGTGTGTGTGTGTGTCTGAAAATGGCGCCCGCGTCAAGCAAATTGTACCTCCTTTTCAAATGTTGATACCAATGATTAAAACCAAATGAATGCATCCCATTGTGATTTCATTCGTTGTTCTTACCAACCGAATAAACTGGAACGAGGAATATATCTGACCGCGAGTCCAAACTAAACAGACAGAGCTATAAATGATATTTGTAATGTTGCATAAAAGTATCATTAATTGACATTTTTGCTGTGTTGGCAAACACTTCTAAATAATTGCAAGGCAACTTGTGAGCGAGCACAGCGAGCGAACGGTTTGGGAACATTTTTAATCCTCCATCAAGAACTTCTCTAACTAAGAAAATAAAATCTTCTTTATGGTATTTGAGTGCTAATATGCAACTTGCGGATAGGTAGTGTATCGTGAAAGACACCAATTACCCAATGTCCTAATTTATGCAATTGCTCCAAATAACGTAGGCCTATATTCTAAAATATTTGAATGAATACAGCTTCATACGACATTCATTTAAAGTATACTTTATAGAAAGAGAATTGGCCAAAATCTCTGAACTTTGGCTCAAGTAGGCTATATCAGTCAAAATCAAAATGCATCACGATATTTTAATGTACACTCCCGTTCAAGAAATAAATAAATTCTTAATAATACATGGTTAACTGAATTCCCCTAATAATAATAGTCTAAGATTTTCGTCCAAGAGAGAGAGATGAAGTAGTACTGTTTTCTTTATAGGCCTGACACGGGGACGAAATAATAACGCAGTCAAATATAGGCCTGATCAAAGTTCTTTTTTTTTTTTTTTTTTTAGTAACAGAATGTACTTGTTGTACTATTCAGTTTATTATGAAAAAAAAATGATCCAGGAGGGAACTTGCCGGGGGAACTTGTAATTAGGCGAAGAAAAAAGTTTAGCTTAGCATATGGCCTTCTAGTGTACATGTTTACGTGCAATTGTGATCAGGGAGCCAATTATGCAAGGATTGTGCAATATAAACTGTTATTTAGATGTTGATGCATATTAACACTTATAGCCTATACGGTACAAATAATTTTTGGAAACTACAATTTTATGAAATTCATAATTTACAAAATCTGCGTAATTCAGGCAAAAAAGAACAATATAGCCTAAGCTTCTCTGTGCCATGATCAAATTTCATTTAGGGGTCAAGCGCACCCCCAAACCCCCATCTGTACGCGGTGAGGTGTTTTTATTTAGTGGTATAGGCCTATAGAGCTAGTGAGGTGTTTTTATTCAGTTTTTATTTAGTTTCTATTTGAAGTAGCCCATAACTATATGATATCAAAGTTAGTATTTATTTTCTGGAACAGTTCCGTTAACACGTTTGGGTGTTTAGGTGTTGAAAAATCATAACCCGTCAACGAACATTTTTTCGTGGATGTAAACACAAAAAAAATGTTTGTTGACGTGTTTAGGGATGATTTTTCAACACATAAATACCTAAAGGTGTTTATGATTTCATCCCGGATTTCATATTAAGCATGTTCAAGTGTTTAAAAGAAGTCAAGTTCCAGAAATAAACACGAAGTTTTGATATCATAAAGGTGATGCACAGAATTTCTAAGTAAAAGTGTTTGTGATTATGATTTACAAACGTGTTCAGTTTTTAATAAAAATGCGCGTAATTATCTAGGGATGCATGTGCTTACATCACACTGTTTCGTAAGTCTTATTGTCAATATTTTTTTTCTTTATATCGTCTTATTGTCAATAAATTCAATTGTGATATCACATTGGGATCACATTCGATATCCTTATTCCAAGTACGGAAAACTCAAAATATCGCGCCGCCGCGGCCATGTAGTCTTAAGTATATATCTCTATGCCATGTACTCAATACGCCCTCTATTAATAAAGTGGTAAACAAAAATCAAGCAAGGTACCGCGTATTGTGTATGATGTCAATGTCGATGAACCAAATGTTATAAAAATCGGGGAATTTCTAATCGAATCAAAATGCCAGCGATAGACGAAACAGCAGACAGTGAGCCTGAGGATATGGAGGAGGAATTAAGCACTTTGGAAAGCGATAAGAGCGAAGAGGATGATTCGGAAAGCGGATCGTCAGGAACTGAAGATAGTTCAGGCGAGTAGATCTAATTTTTACTTGTTCAGTCCCACGCACTAACTGTCATGTAACGTCACCATAATGTATTCAAAAGTGAACGAAGGCAAGGAGGTCAAAGACATTTATAAATGTAGATAATAGTCTTGTTTCTGATTCTAAAAGGCAGTTTAATCATGTCTGTACAATTATGCTTCCTTTGTCCATGTACAGCACTTATGTTTGATACATGTCTTGCTTGTTTATGTTTTGTGAATTGTGTTCAGAATTTTGTCCCAGTACGAAAACCGGCAGACAGGCAGAAGTTAATTTTCTCTGTCAGTGTGTTACTTGTCAGAATTTACTTGCGATGGATTCTGCACGCATTCAGTGCAGTGGCTCATGCTTGAATGGCCTAAGGGAGTTGAACATCTTGCTGTAATCGTGTTAAACCCTGGCCCTGTTGGGTCATTCAACTTATACACCTATCAATTTGTAAGACGCACCCCTCGACCCTCAGGAATGGTGCGTCACTTGTCAAACGTGAGTCAGATTTCATATACCATGACGCACCTGTGTGTCTCAACTATGTCTATGACAGACCATTTTCTTACAATGACTGTGCCTAGGCCTATTTAAACGTATACAAACTGACGGCGTGAGGCACCCCATTCACCATGCTGTGACGGACCAAATGCTTCCATGACGGCACCCTGTGTCATTAGATCTATTTGTTGAAATGACCACCCATGACGCACAAATGTCCCGGGGTCGAGGGTGCGTTCTTAACAATTGATAGGTGTATTAGAGCTTTGGCTGCATGCTGGCGCTGCTCAGAAGACATGCAGAACGCAGAAGCCATCACCAGTGATCACATCGCAGGTAAATTCTGTCTTGATGATGATGAATATACAACTACAAAATTGGTTTAATCTATATATTTTGAACGAAAAGAAAATGAGTTTTTCTTATGGATTGTGCAGAGGTAAATGAAAAAAGTCTCCACTATCGGAGACCATCTCCAAAATTGGAGAGCAGAAAAAGTCTCCGATATCGGAGAGTCTCTCCCAGAGTGAAGAGAGTCTCTGATATTGGACGTGCGCCCGTACTGATTGTAACAGTTTTCAATCGCCACTCAACCTCTTCGTTGCATTGCATCCTGCGTAAACAAACTTGCATGGGCACGCATGTAAATTGTTGCATGTGTGGTTAGTGTAATATTTGTATTAATCATTTTGAAGTAGATTTCAAACATACACCTCATTGATTTAATTTGTTTGTTAGATAATTTTTCATGCATTCTGTTGATTTCTTGAAATTAATCTTTCAACAAACTTGTAAATAAATAGGAAACATAGTCTAATGAAATCGAAGTTTGTGTTGTGTTGGCACGATTGGCCATGTGCTTTCTGATAACCATGCAACTAATGTGGGGACATGTATTGCAAATTCAATAAAATGTCAAATTCAGGTACTTGAACACTGATCAAAATTCTTGTAAGATCTACTTTTTTTCATAACTTCAAAGTTAATATTTTGACAAACTTCCTCCTGAACATATTACATTTGATAATTACACTCATTTTAAAATGAAGAAAGATCAATAAAAAATTTAAAATAAATTTTTTTCTGTTATTGTTCAAGCACCTGTATTAACACATGTAGATGTGTAAAAATGTACTGTTAAATTGGCTCATTGAATGTACACTATTGAATCCAAGTAAATAGTAACTTCTAAATAATAATAATCTAAAGAAAAAAAAGTTATTCACTACTGACTCAAATAGTAAACTTGTTCGCTATATACATTGTACACACGTTTGTAAATTACATTGTAATTACAATGAAGCTGTAAACTTGTTATATACATGTTAGTAAATTTGCTTGTTTTTTCAATGTTGATAAACAGATTTTGATGAAATTGACTGTGACAGGAGGCGGACAGAATGCATCGATGACATGAATGATTTGGAGAGCCAATTCACAAGCCTCCGAGAGCAGTAAGTTATGCATAAAATCTATGAACAATTGTTAAGTCAGAAATTGATTAACCCCTTGATTTCAAGATGTTTAAGTTTGGCATTAACTCTTTCTCATGATAAGTGACATAAGCACCAATATCACAGTATGTCAATCAGGGCAGCACATGTATTCAATGGGAGCTGGTAGTGTACTCTTGCATGGCAAAAGATTATGTAACATGACCCCAGTGTATATTAAATGTTCATTTATTTAGGCATTTTTATGCCTCTGCCCCGTAAGGGAGCCGGAGGCATTATGTTTTCAGGTTGTCCGTCCGTGTGTCCGTGCGTCCGCACTTTCTTGTGAACAAGATTAGTCAAGTACCGCTGGAGGGATTTTAATGAAACCTGGACCAAGGATGTACCACTAGGCAAGGATGAATTAATTAGATTTTGGGACAAATCCGTCAAGGGTCAAAGGTCAATGAAATTTATGCCAAATTGCCATTTTCTGTGTATAACTTCAGTTAGGAGTGCTCACTGTTGATATAATTTCGCAGTTAGGTGCCCAAATAAAAGACAGATATTCTGGTAGAGTCACAGGGGTCAAAGATCAGTTCAAGGGTGAAAGGTCAATGAACTTTGTCCCAAAATGCCCTTTTTCTACCTATAACTTCAGTTAGGAGTGCTTTCTGTTGATATAATTTGGCAATTGGTTGTACAAATATTAAACAGATATTCTGGTAGAGGCACAGGGGTCAAAGGTCAAGTTCAAGGATCAAAGGTCAATGAAATTTGTCCCCAAATGCCTTTTTTCTGCCTATAACTTCAGTTAGGAGTGCTCAGTGTTGATATAATTTGGCAGTTTGGTGCACAAATAAAAGACAGATATTCTGGTAGAGTCACAGAGGTCAAAGGTCAAGTTCAAGGGTCAAAGGTCAATGAACTTTGTCCCAAAATGTCCCTTTTTTGCCTAGTTAGAAGTGCTCACTGTTCTGCCTACAGTGTGTCAGTTAGGAGTGTCCATTTTAAATTCTATTTGGTGAGTAGATCTGAAAAAAAATGAAAAATAATTTCATGTTGGATGTCAATAAATCTTGGTATTTAATCTATTGAAGGTCATTGATCTGTTCCCAACATCTTTACAGTTACTTGGTATCTTGAAAGTCGATATTGATCATACTATGAGCCAGTTTCAGGTGCTACATAGCCGGCAGAGGCATACCCATCGACTGCGCGCAGTCGAACTTCTCTAGTTATGTATTAGATAACAAAGTACAGTCAAACCTGTCTTAGCAGCCACCTCTCTATAGCAGCCAACCTATCTATACTGCCCCCCATGACAAAAGGGCATACATGTAACTGACATTTTGATGTTTAAGAGATATTGAGTAAAAGGTATTTTGTTCAAAGCCTTAAAGCCCTATTCAGTGTCTTTTTAACGAGCAGATTATGAAACAAAGGGACACTCGTAATTAATATTTTGTTTTTGTTCTGCATGTTTAACATGATGTACTGAGTCCCCTACACCATATAACTCAATTTTGAAGAAAAAAATGCCATTTTGTCAGTGGGGGGGGGGGGGGAGGGCAGTAAAGTGACCACTAAAATGATTCCCACAGAAGGAAAATCATGTGTTAAAGAACCTGTCTATATCAGCCACCTTTCTATAAAGGCCACATTTGTGTTTCCTTTGGGTGGCCACTATAGACAGGCTTCACTGTAGTGGAATTGAAATAACAAAAAAAAAGGAAAGACAAGGAGAAAAAATAGCAAACAGAAAGACAAGAAGTAAGTTATTGTATTACAGTCAATAAATGAACCAAGTCCTAATTTCATTTGCAGATTGTATGTTGAACGACTGGATCAGATTGACTTCAAACTAACAGAGGTCAAATTAGAAGCTGCAGCCGAGTATATAAATCCTCTACATGAGCTGGAACAGATGAAGGGACGTAAACTTCGTATTGCTGGTGTGTTGAGGGAGCTGCGAATGGAAAACATCCGAAACAAACTGCAGAGTGAGGAGAAAGCAGCAAGGGAGAATCATGAGGTCAGTCTCAGAATTGTTACCCACGTACTTGCATTGTGATCATGTAGAAAATCTGGAATCTGTGTGCAGAGGAAGGTTTGGTTTTTATTCACATTTGTCTGTATGTGGAGGGATAAGTGTTTGTTCACTCAATATCTTTGCAGCACTATGAAGTACTGTAGTACACCTTCAAACTTGGATCAGAGGTAGACTTTATGGGGCAATGGAAGCTTAATTATTGTGAGTGACCTCACCCTGGGTGAAATGTCACAGGTTATTAATTGTTAATTACATACCACTTGTGGAAAGTTTATGCCAAGTAATAACCGAAATATCATCATGAATTTATAAAATGCTCATAGATGATACTGGTTTGTTAAAGATTTAACAAGTTGACCACAACAGTTGAATATATTGTTACATGTATGTGTTTCATTTGTTTTATGCATCCCAGCCAAAATTGCACCAGAATTTCATATTAAATTCACTGTTGTCTATTAATTAAAAATCTGATTTAGATATATGACTTGACCTTAATTACAAAATAATATCTTCAAAGAAATAAGCAAGATCGTTCACTCATAGTCAATTTCTTTGTTCATACCCACAACCCAAAGACAAATGGTGTGTTTCTAGTATGTTATCAGACATGAGGAATAACAAAATATGACATAACATACTTTGATTACCATGTTTCTCTCTGTATCCAGAGTGAAAAATGTCTTCTTCGGGATGCCATGAAAGCTGATCTGGAAGAAAAGATTCGGCGACTGGAGGAAGACAGGCATAACATAGACCTTACCACAGGTAATCACATTTTTGTCTCGCCTGCGTAGCGGAGCGAAACATAGGTATCACTATTTCCGGCGTAGGCGTAGGCGTCGGCGTCGTCAACAATTGTGTTGTACACACAATAACTTTCTATAGCTTCGAGGTGGGATCACCAAATTCATACGCAAGAGTACCATCTTTGAAGGCGCAGGTCAAGTTCGAAATGAGTCGAATTTGAATAAGTCAAAGGTCCAAAGGTCAATCGAAGCTTGTCCCATGACTGGCCATTGTGCTTATGTTGTAATCACACAATACACATTTCTATAAGCTTTCGAGTAAGGATTGGGCCAAATTCATACAAGAGTCCATCTCTGAATGGTGCAGGTCAAGTTCGAGCAGTGAGTTGAAATTTGATTAAGGTCAAAGGTGCAAAAGGTCAATGAACTTTCGCAATGACTGGCAGCTGTTGCTGTGTTGTACACACAATAAACTTCTATAGGGCTTCGAGGTGGGATCACCAAATTCCAATACAAGAGGCCATCTCTTGAGGTCAGGTCAGTCCGAAATTTGGGTGAAAAAAAAAGTTGAATTTTAAGATAAAGGTTCAAAGGTCAAAGTCAATAAACTTTCCATGACATGCCTGTGCTTTGTTGTTAGCACACAATACATTTCTATAAGCGTTCGAGTGGGATCACCAAATTCATCACCAGAGGTCCAATTCTCTTGAAGGCTACAAGATCAAGCTCGAATAATGAATTGAATGAATAAAGGTCAAAGGTCAATGAACATTCCATACGCCTGCGTAGCGGAGGTCAGACATACGGTTATCACTATTTTCCGCGGTAGGCCGTCGGCGTTAGGGTCGTCAACATTGTGTGTACACACAACTAACTTTCTTATAGCTTCGAGGTGGGATCACCAACTTATGCCAAGGCCATCTCTTGAAGGGCAGGTCAAGTTCGAATTATGAGTCGAATTGAAATAAGGTCGAAAAGTCAATGAACTTTTTCCATGACTGGCACGTGCCTATTTTAGAACTACAGATAACGTTTATAACCTCGAGGTAGGATGCCAAATTCCATACAAGAGTCCATCTCTAAAGACAACTATATAACACTGTGGAAGACACCGTTAAAAAAAGTGTCGAACTTTGGCTACTGAACATATCTGCAGTGTTTGAATGACCATTTAACAGCACCTAAACACAAAAGTTGGACAGTCTATGCTGTCACAGTACAATCTATGTGGCAGATACAAATTGGCACGTAATTTCGCATATCGGGGCGATAGGAAATTCCTGCAACTACCAGCAGTCTATGGGGGAAAGCTGGAAATGGTCCTCTTCGAATGATTTTTTACATTTCAAAGCACTTACTGATCGTTTAAACTGGCAATTTCTTTCAGGGCTTTCCATTTTTAGACCATGTCAGGACAACTGGCAGATGCGGGAATCATGCAGCTCAGCATTTTTTAACTGGAAACACTGTTATAGATCAGTGCCATTTAAATGGTGGCAGGTCAAGTTCGAATGCTGAGTTGAATTTGATTAAGATCAAAGGTCAATACTGTTCCATGACTGGCACAGCTGTGTTGTACACACAATAACTTTCATAGGCTTCGTGGTGGGATCACTCAAAATTCAATACCAGAAGGTCCCATCTCTTGAAGGCAGCAGGTCAAGTTCGAATATGATCGAATTTGAATAAGGTCCAAAGCAAAAGTCAGATGAACTTTCCATGACTGCACGTGCATGTGTTACACACAAATAAGCTTCTATACTCGTCGAGGTAGGATCTGCAAAATTCATACAAGAGGTCTCATCTCTTTGAAGGTGCAGTCAAGTTGTCGAATGTGAGTTGAATTAATTAAGGTCAAAAGGCAAGAACTTTTCCAATGACTGCCGCCTTGACTGCGGCAATGTGCTATGTTGTACACGCTAAATAACTGTTCTAAGCTAGGCCGGTGGGATCACCAAATTCAGTTTTGACATGTAGTCTCTTCATGACTGCGATATGCAGGCGAGACAACGCTTGGCGTTTGCCTCGTTGTTCCCGCTAAACAAAGTTCGCGAGGGAACTATGAAACGGGCTACGTACGTGTGTGTGTGTGTGTACAGTATGTTTGTCTGTGTGTGTGTGTCTATGTGTCTGTGTGCTTGAAATGCTAAAATTTGCTACTTCTACATTTCAAAGTGGATTTTAATTCTGTTTAGTTTATCTAAAAAGGCTTGGTGGGGGCTTCCAAACTTCTACACAGGAATCTGAAATTCAAGAATTATGCAAATTGTGACTTGTCACCACAAAACGCACCATAAGTCGGAAAAATAAGAAATTGCATTTTTCTTACTGTCTTAAAATAGAGACTAATCTTTCAAATGATGTATAATTTGTCTAGGATGGACGAAGCAAACTCATGTAAAACTCTGCTGCTCACAAGTTTGGACTGTCGCGTGAGCCATTATCAAGAAAGCGGAAAAACATGGCTGCAAAGATAGTGCTCTTTCATATGAAGCGGAAGGCCTTCGACAACTGTTCCATAGAAAGCCTGGTAAAACTAGTCACTTTCAAAATCAGAATTGTCAATTGGTAAATCCTTTTTAGCTCTCAGAATTATCATCAATGAAATTCATAAAAGCAGCTTTGTGGTGATACCCAAATTATTACAGGGGGACTTGACGATGTTGGAAAACAAGCAATTATATTCAGTTATATTATGGTTACTCTCGCGATGTGAAGATCAAATTCGACCAAATTTTCAAGCTCCTGCAAAAACATGGTCGAAGTTCAATTCGAGAAAAATCATACTTCTGAATCATTTCTAATCCTCAAAATTGGACAGGTAAAAGATTAGTGTATTTACCTTTAGAAAATATCAGAATCCCATAATCAACTTTTGCAACCCAACTCGACTATTTACTGCATTTACACGAAAACTTCCATTGCGACTTATGGATCAATTTGTGGTGACAGGTCACAATTTATACAAATTTCTTCAAAAACACTTAAATGCTATTTCTCCTACATTTCACAGCGGATTTTGATTCTGCATAGTTTATCTGATACGGCTTGGTGGGGGCTTCCAAAGTTCTACACAGAATTCTGAAATTCATTAATTATGCAAATTAATGCAGATTTCTTCAAAATCAACAAAAAATGCTTACTTCTCTATTTCACAGCAGATTTTGTTTGTTTGGTTTATCTGATAGGACTTTGTTGGGGGTTCCAAACTTCTACACATACTTATGTCTCATATTTATGTAGAAGAAAGTGTCACATATTACAATCATTCATGCCATTTCACAGATCTACACAATTTGACAGACATCTAGCTTGGTGTCTACTCATTAAAGAGTCTTCAAAAAGTAGATTCTTTTACATGTTTGCGAGTATTATGTAAATGAAGCTGTAAATTTGATAAGCTTCATTTTATTACAGTACTTTGTGTAGATCAAAGTGAAACATGTTCTTCACTGTGTGTAATTCACTATGGAAAGACCAAGTTGCAAAGTGTGTGTACTGCAATTTCAATACATTCACTTTATTGTATTGCGTTTAAAACATATTCAAATTTTCTGATTTCATTGAGAAATTTCATACTGAAATATATGTCCACTGCAGTATTCGCTACAATCGCACACTTAATTGTTTGTTTTTAATCTCCAGAGCTTTGGAATGAATCAAGAATTATGAAGCAGAAAGGAAAGAGGCCTGATTCAACACATTCTGACAGGAAAAAGAAGCCAATTGCTGTTTCAGATATCCTTTTGTTCTCTCTCCAGATGAAGTGGTTCATAGAGGACAGATACATTCACTAGTAGTGGAAAGCTATATGTTGACATGGTGAAATTAGTGGGTAGTTGGTATACATACATACATACGTTAAAAGGTTAGAGGCATTGACAAAATTTGCAAATGATTGTTTCTCTTTGACATTTCAGCATGGACAGCAATGTCAATACCCCTGTGTGTAAGGCACAATTAATCACTGGAGAACAAGAAGGGAAAGTCTTCCCTTCCCTTCACTTACACTTGTCATGACATGGAAACGGACTTGTTGTATAACTTGGCTGGTTATGTATAATTCATATGTTTGTATGTCTCTTGCACATATTTCTGAGTTTTGTTGTCCTTAACTTGCATATTACGTCCATATATTATATATATGCTCAGAGAAGAAGATATTTTAGATGACTGGACTGCAATAATGAAGGTAATGTATACACTGAATATTTTAAAGTGGTATTATTTTCATAAATTTTGCAACCAAACAACTGCGAAAACTGTCACTTCCTGATATACCTATACAAAGTGAATGCATATGCAATAAAATAATGAAAATAAGTTCTCGCAATTTCCTGGTGTAAGTACCACCAGTTGAACTTCTTTCCCCAATAGAATACACTCATGCTCAATGAAATTTGCAGGATTGTAGAATGTTCAAACATTTGACATTAATTAAGGAGTAGTACTGGCAACATCACACTCTTTTATTATTGGATAATTTCTACCATAACCCTTTATTAAATAGACATTTATTGGATATTATGTTTGCTCATTTTTTATCTCTCACAACATGACCAAATACATCATAATATATCCCCAAATTGTAAATACTGAAATATTTTTATTTCCTCTAGTAATTCATTAAAAGATAAAAAATTCAAAGAGAGCAATAGACATTAGTATCTCTCATTAAAATAAGACAGGCTTATAAAAATCAGTGAGTTTACCATTCTTTATACTTATAGAGGATATACGTAATGTAGGTAAGTGACATGTTAATCGTGGGTATTGTGTTTGTAGATTGTTCAAAAATAGGGTATATCAAGAGTATGTTGCTGATTTAGGCATGACGTAAATGTATGTTTAATTGCAGTCAGTTTCAGACTCGGTATTTATGTAGCATGTTTATAAGTGTTCTTGAAATAGTGCCTTTAGGTAATACCTTCTCATACAAGGCTTGCAATCTTAGCAACATTCTACTTCTTGTATTGTCATGAAGGAGACTGCGGGTGTGATATATTTGCAATTTATTGATGATTTCTTTCACATATTTTTGTATTTAAGTGCAAATTAAAATAGCAATATAGCATATATCACTTTTCAGTTTTCATTCTAACTATAACTTCAACATTTCTATTTTGAAATGATATATGAAAATATATTTGAAAATTTGTCACACTTTTTTGTTGAATATTTTCTCATTGGTTCATTAATTTGCTTTTCTTTAACCTTCAGGCAAGAGGAGCAAGTGCAAGAAGGAAATCAGACAGTAAGTGTCAAGATGCCTTTATCTTACAT
This sequence comes from Eucidaris tribuloides, assembly GCA_001188425.1. NCBI lineage: Eukaryota > Metazoa > Echinodermata > Echinoidea > Cidaroida > Cidaridae > Eucidaris > Eucidaris tribuloides. The sequence continues at coordinate 16,700 of JZLH01S0306134.1, read as the reverse complement.
AATTTAGAATCAATAGGGAAAACTGAAGCATAGGAAAGCTTTGAAGACATGCTGGTATTCTTGTCTTCTTTATTAGTTACATCATCTAGTGAGATGCACTGCAGTCACTGCAACACTGTTTGTGAACTTTGTGTACTGTAAGGAAAACCTATTTCTTGAACTGAATTGTGGTTACAATGTTATCTTTTTAAAGAGTGCGCATTGTAATTATATTAATCTGTTGGTATTTGATGAAATTATTATACCCCCTTCAAACTTTGTTTGAAGGGGTTACATAGGAATGAGCTTACAGTGTGGCTGGCAGTCGGTGGGGTGGTTGGTCTGTTGCAACTCTTGCAGATCGAACTTCTCTCTCAGTTTTTGACCAATTCTTATGAAACTTGGCTCAAACATTGGTCTTGAGGTGTAGATGTGCAAAACATATTTTTCGCTTGTGTTGGAAACTGTGTTGCCATGGTAATGGCATATTATGTCAATAAATTAGGTTAAAATCTTGCGGATCAAACTACTTCCTCAGTTTTTGACCAATGCTCATGAGATTTGGCATGAACATTGGTCTTGGTGTGAAGATATGCAAGACACATTTTTTGAATGCATCACAAACTCTGTTGCCATGGTAACAGCATATTATGGCAATAAATCAGGTAGATATCTTGTGGATCAACCTACTTCCTTATTTTTTGACTAATGGGTCTTGAGATTTTGCATACACATTGGCCTTTGGGTGAAGATGTGCAAGACACATATTTTGAATGTGCTGGAAACTATGTTGCCATGGTAATGACATATTATGGCATTAAAGGGAGAAGGCGCCAGCAACTAACAGGCATAAGTTAAGAAATAAAGAGGCATTGAGAGTATTGTGAGAATTATGGTGTATGGTGATAAGGACAGCCTAAATAAGGGCTACTGTGTGACACTCACATTCAGCAAAGCCCTATAAATTAGTTAATTTGTGTTTATTTTATGTCTTTGCAAGCCTTATCTTAAGATAAAATTTGCAGAAACAGTCATAGGGGGGAGGAGCTTATCGATTCAAACAGTGCATACATTACTACGGCGTGACTAACACACGTTGGGTGGCATGCATCGGTCATGCTTGGTCAGTTTCAGCAATATGTACGTGCGATCTGATTGGTTGGCAAGAACTCAAATGTTTTCTTAACTTATGCCTGTTAGTTGCCGGTGCCTTCTCCCTTTAAGTCAGGGGCATGATGGGGAAGGGGTATTAATCACCTTCAGTGATATTTCTAGTTCTTCACTTGGAGAGGGCAGAATTAAAATTGTTTAATTTTATTCAGTTCAAATATATTTTTTTTTAAAAGTAATCTCATTTAATCTGACTGTGTGTGTCTGTGTTTTTTTATAGCATTTCGCCCTGAAAAGCCACTCCACAGTGTACGCTTTGAGGATGGGAAGCTGCGTTATGATGGAAGAGTGTTCCACAGGAAAGACCAGATTCTTATAGAAAACAGGGATGACCCACCAGTCTCGTAAGTCTTACTATTGAGACTAAAATTAACCAGACATTTGATGAATTGTTAGGGTCTCTGAATGCTGAAATAGTAAGAATGGAACACTTTCAACCAAAGTTACCTTCACGTTTCGCATAATTTGTCGTATATGGTTTAGTGTATGGGTATTTGCTTACATTGTGAGAAATAATGTAGTTGAGATTTTTATACCCCTGCCAAACGAAGTTTGAAGGGGGTATATGATGCAGTATTTGGTACCCCGGGGTACCAAGTAGAAATCCGCCATTTTGTTGAATTATTTATTTATTTTTCAGCACTGTACCCTGGGTTACAAAATTATGTAATTTTTTTATTTTTAAAATGTGTGCTAACCTGTTTTTGTTAACACTCTCCTCCGGATAAGTGTTTTATGCCTTCGGTATTTTAAAATTGCATTTTGATCGTTGGATCTGACTTC
>JZLH01S0306134.1:2324-14743 GCA_001188425.1 Eucidaris tribuloides | reverse complement strand
ATGGGGAGCGTTGACTTTTCAGTCATTTTTTTTTTAAATTGACAATTATTTCAGCATTACAACCCCCCCCCTTTGGAATTTCTTAGATCACCCTGGAATGTGTTTACTTATTTATGGTGTTGCTTGTTCAGTGTATACTGTTACAAAATACCTGCAAAACTTATCACAAAAAATCCATTGGTAATAAACAAGACCATTCAAATATATATTCAATTAAGATCAAGTAACCATGGGAAAACAAAACAGTCATACTTGTTTCTGTAACTACACCGTATCATTTTCTGGGTTTAGGAAAACCATGCAGAGACTGCACATGGGTTTTAAATGGTGATATGGCAAACAGAAAGCAGTTTTGCTTACTTTGTAAACTTCTACTATGAATTTATTAGCTTGTAATGTTTGTACAGAAATGTTTAATACCATATATGAAGATTATGATTGTGCGACCAGCGGTTAAAGGGGGGGGCCGCAATTGCCAAGAAATACCCCCTTTCATTTGTTTTGCACTGAATTCTGCAAGAACTGTTGTAAAATATGCATTTGCGAAATTTAATACCATTCAAATCAGATTAATTTTGATATTTGCAGGTATATGTTTATTTTCAGATGAAGCAATACTACTCGTCTTCTTTAGCTTTTTTAGCACGAAGCACAACTATTGAAATTTAGCAACCCTGATAACTATTGATAAAACAGCTGTTACTACATTTGTTTCTTAAAGGAGAGTATCTCTCTTAGTTTAATTACATTTTGATCCACTCCAACACTTATAATTCGCTATGTAAAAATACATCGGCTCAGCACAAAGGGGGGGGGGGGGTCAACTACTAAAACATTATAAAATAAAATTGAGCGGCGCTTCCCAGGATGGAAGAGCTCCAATTTCATAACAGTATTACATAGGAAAAAATTCTTAAACACTAGTTTGTTGCTTGTTTCATCGTTAAACCAGCAGACCCCCTTTTGTATTTTTTTCTTCACATTTTAAAACGATCAAGTCCATGCTCAAAAGTATATTCTGATGCATACTGTAACAGTAACATTGTTCATTATACAGCTACACTAATGAAACGAGCAAATAAATGGAAAATAAAATGGAACAGTTCAACACAAAACTTATACAAGGATCTTCTGCAACTGTGAATGTCACCTTAAATTATGATTCTCTTGTATTTTGAGTTATTCTATGTGGCAGGCACTTATTCATTGCTACTGTGTTCATCAAATAATATTATCATATGAACATATATACATATTTAACAAACATAATGCTACAAAGTATTACATGATTCAATATTTACAATTTCTATTGTTGCTGGTGCATTAGTTGACTTGGTGCATTGACTATACATCTAACACAATAAGTTGACAAACAATATTACACACAATTCATTTTATGCCAGTATACACTCATGAGCAACGCAAAGAAAGGGTATCTCTTACGCTTCTCATGAACACGTAATTAGCTAACGGCTTGGTGTAATTCTCATAAAACAAACAACACGGAAATACATCAACAATATCTTGTTTGTCATAAAGTACAAACTGTACTCTGAAAGAATCTAAAAAAAATACATTTTGACTGATGCCACGTAATATCAAAACATAATGGAAAATCTAGTGAGCCTTCATTATCACCAGATATTGAGTTCTCATAGTTACATTCTCACCAGTAACCTTATACAATCTTTACTTATTAAATGGCTATAAAACTGACACCTGTGACACTTTTAAAATCCTATCCATTGTGACAAGGTAGCGTACAGTAGTAACAGGCAAGTACTATAATCGAGAACAGCCCTATGCCACTGACTCACAAGCGTTTGGTATACGTTCACTGGGTCTGATAAGTGAACAACATTGTAGCTTGGGTGTTCCTGGTACTTTGAATTGTTTCAAGATTATTTCTGCTGTAATGATAATGCCAATAACACAACAAGATTAATACTGAGTTTTCATAGTTTTCACAACCACCAGTAGACAACTAATTAAGTAATATCCTTGTATGAATCAACCAGCAAAGAGAAAACACACATTTTTCTTCTCTCTTTCTAAGCCCACAGTCTTACCAGCAACCTGACGACAACTCTGTCATATATCAAAACCCGATATAAAACACACGTCAAAACTATTTGCAGTTTCACCACGTTGGAGTTTCGACTTTATTCCTCATTTATGAAACATTCACCTCGAAATTGATCTAGAGAGGTAATCGAATACTGAAAGTTGGAAATTCCTAAAAGGACTCATGATAATCGGGGCTGAACTTAACAAACCAGTGACAAAATCGGGAAAATTATTACTTAACCTGGAATGAACAAAAGAAATTACGCAAACACATTTAAAAGAATCTCTGGGAGCATGGCCTAATGACTCGTATATTTGTATGGAACTAGATCAGGGGTAAGATCTACAACATTTTTTGTAGTTAAGAAATATCAAGTTTATGTAAATGTTGCAGGTATTTTATCATAAAAGGTTGCTAAGAATCTAGGCGTCTCTCGACTTGTCGAAGAGAGTGAGGTTTTTTTTTTCCAAATGCATTCGACCAGTGTGCTAGCATTTGCTAATCTTTGCACAATGAATTACCGTGCACTCTCAATAGAAGAGTCCTTCAGGACATCAAAATTTGTTCTTTTATAATAAATTCAAGTGGTGCAAAACAGTAAAAAATACAAAGGAAATGCAAGAATAGGACCAGAGGATTTTACTTCTTTATTAATGAAATTGTGTATATATCAGTGTTATTATAATGTAGAGCTGCACTGTGAGTATTTGCCGTTTCAGGATGTGACTCGTAACATAAATGTCAAATACCTAATCGTATGATCATATTATTGTTGCTTGTGTGCACTGCGCAGCGAAACAGCAGCCCCAAAATTCCCAACTGATCTCTTAGATCTCCAAGTAATCTAATGAAATTTATTATAAACCAACTAGCTTCAAACACAACTGCTCCAAACCCTGAGTTTTAAAATGAGTCCAAGGAACCCCTATACCTGTCACACCACACTATCTATGTATATTCATCATGTGGCGAGGTGTGGCCTCAGGTTAATTCAAAGTAAATTCAAATAACGCACAGTCCTAATTTGTGCATTAGTGCAATTATCCAACACTTTGTTTTCTTTGAAACGCGTCCAAAACCATTACAAGTTGATAATTGTCACTACAACTCTCGGGTCTATGCTTATTTGTTTACTAACACATGCATATAAACTATACAATTTCCTGAAATCTCACAATATCTGGATGAATTTTGAGAGATACTTATGTGACCAGAATATGTTTTGTCTATTTTCCAGCAATTTTTCCTTATACAGGATGAATAATGATGAATTTAAATGAGGCAAGTGCTAAATTATTAACTGGTTGCAATATACATATTGCATGTCACGACAGATATGAAATGGATAATTTGCATACTTCTAGTGATTTTATTAACAAACCTTTAAATAAAGTTTGCATATCACCACAGTTCACAACAATGTCAACAATTTGATTAGGCACAAAACACATGAATTTTGCCACGAAAATATTGATTTCTGGATGGCAACATTCAATAGCAAAACCAGCTCAAAGATATGATGATGTAAGTTATTATCACATTCTGAGGATGTAATGATCATTTGATTAATCCACAAACGAGATGAAAATAAATCTTGTCCTGAGGGTTTTGGCAATGATGTGTGGCTTCCATTGTCTGTCCACATAAATATCAGTAAAAACATGTTCATTCAGCGGTAACTACGTTGAAAACTGTCGCATGTGCTGTATTGTGTATTTCCCCTTTTCCAAGTTGATGAGGAGCAGTTTTGACTTGTTCCGTCTGAACGCCTTACCCAAACTTCACGGAGTCAATAGCTGTAATTCGTGCCATACATTTAAAATGAGAGTTCATACAAAACAGGAAAAATTAAAAGAATGGAATTTTAAATAATGCTGGTAATTTAACAGAAATATATTAAACTGAAGTTCATTGATAACTAAACCATGTAGAGTTTCCAGAAATGTGTGAAGTAATGTAAACTATAGGTTTTTGTAAAAAAGAAGGTATCTATATATGTTCCATCTTGGCTACACAGTTCAGAAAATGAAATTTCATCTCACCACAAGGCACATACGTATCATGGTAGGGAGATATTATTGTACATAATTGCTGATGATTTTTCAGAATCCTTTTCTTGCATAGGTTACAAATATAAAGAAGATCTAAAGGTGTACATGTATGCCACGGGGTCTTTATTAATCCCTTTCATAACCCCAAAAGAAAAGATTTTTTTACAAATGATAAAATGCATTATATAAACTAGAAATATCACTGAAGGTGATTAATACCCCCGCCTCATCACATACCTGACGCTTGCCATAATATGCTGTTACCTGGCCAAAGCAGTTTCTGACACATGCAAAAAAGTATGTCTTGTACATCTTCACTTCAAGACCAATGTGTCACCCAATTTTCACAGAGGATTGGTCAAAAGCTGAGGAAGTAGTTCGATCTGCAAGATTTTTACCTGATTTATTACAATTAACATTACCGTTACCATAGCAACGCAGTTTCCAACACATTCATAAAAGGTGTCTTGCACATCTTCACTTTAAGACCAATGTGTATGCCAAATCTCATGAGCATTTGGTCAAAAACTAAAGAAGTAGTTCGATCCACGATTTACCTCATTTTTGGCCATAAATATGCTGTTACCTATGGCAAACACAGTTTCTGACATGCAAAAGTATGTCTTGCATATCTTCACTTCAAGACCAATGTGTGACCAATTTTCAGGAGGATTGTCAGAAATGACGGAAGTGTGTTTGATCGCAAGATTTTTACCTGATTTATTACCATAAATATGCCGTTACCATGGCAACGCGAGTTCTGACATATGCAAAAGTATGTCTGCACATCTCACCTCAAGACCAATGTGTGACCTAATTTTCATGAGGATTGGTCAAAAACTGAGGAAGAGTAGTTCGATCCGCAAGATTTTTACTGGATTTTTGCTATAATTTGCCGTTACCATGGCAACGCAGTTTCCGACACATGCGAAAAATGTGTCTTGCACAGCTTTACTCAAGACCATGTGTGACCCGATTTTCATGAGGATTGGTTGAAAACTGAAAAAGTAGTTCGATCCGCAAGATTTGCAACGGACCGACCGACCGTCGCTGATTCCTATATGATGCACCACGCCATACCCCGGGTAACGTGTACCCCGGGTACCGCGTTGTGCAGCGCCCTCTTGTGTTAAAAATATATTTTCTTCAGTTATTGATCGCTGAATCAGTAGTAATGATGCAGAGGCTGTACAAATGCACACAAAAAGGCATAAACTTACGAAAAATGGCGGTAAAAATGAAGCTAAATGTGTTATTTTCACCCCATTACAATAACTTTTACATAATTTTGGTTTTTTAACATCTTGCCACATCCTGGGCTACTGATGAAGAGTGTGTGCTAACCTGTTTTTGTTAACACTTCTCCTGCCGGCAGTAATGTTTTATGCCTTCGGGTATTTTAAAATTGCATTTTGATCGTTGGATCTGACTGCAGGAAAGGCTTGGAGGACAATCGGAAAGGCGATGACCGGATTCGACGTTGACGGCTAGGAAAGACTAGCGTTTTTGTGATGTTACGTGCTGCGCGATGTCGCATCACTTGTCTTGGCAACGCGTTCACTACGCAGATTCATTCTGTTCAAAGACATTTAACAGGTTAGTACGGTGATTCGTCTAGCAGGAGCAGCGTGTTTTTTAGCACGTCTGTTTCAGAACGAATCATTTTGGTTTTTAACATCTTGCCCACACCCTGGCTACTGATGAAGAGTGTGTGCTAACCTGTTTTTTTGTTAACACTCTCCTGCCGGAGTAGTGTTTTTTATGCCTTCGGGTATTTTAAAATTGCATTTTGATCGTTGATCTGACTCAGGAAAGGCGGAGTGAAACAATCAGGAAAAGGCTGATGTACACACGGGTTAGACCGTGACTGCTAGAAAGAGACAAGCGTTTATTGTGATTTACGTGCTTCGCGCGACTGTCGCTCAACTGTTCTTGCAACTGCGTTTCACTACGCAAGCTTCATCTGTTCAAGACATTAACAGCAGTTAGTACGTGATATTCGTCTTTAGCAGGAGCAGCCGTGTTTTTAGCACGTCTGTTTCAGAAACGAATCTATTTGTTTATTTAACATCTTGCCACAACCCTGTGGCTACTGCAAAGAGTGGGTGCTAACTCTGTTTTTGTTTACACTCTCCTGCCGTGAGTAGTGTTTTTATGCCTTCGGGTATTTAATAGCATTTCATGCGTTGGATCTGACTTCCAGGAAGGCTGGAGACAAGGAGAAAAGCTGATGGACCAGGGATAGCCGTTGACGGCTTAGGAAAGACTAGCGTTATATGGATATTAGGTGCTCGCGCGATGATCGCCATCATGTGTCTTGGCAAACGCCTTTCACTGACGCAAGTTTCATACGTCATGAAGACATTTAACAGCGTTTGTTAACGGTTGGATTCGTCACACAGGAGCAGCTGTGTTTTATAGCACGTCTGTTTGTCAGAAACGATATCATTTGGTTTTAACATCTTGCGCACCCTGTCTATGAATGAAGGAGTGTGTGCTAACCTGTTTTTGTTAACACTCTCTGCCGCGAGTAAGTGTTTTTGCCTTCAGGGTTATTTCATCAGTAGCCAAGGTGTGGCAAGATGTTAAAAAACCAAAATGATTCGTTTCTGAAACAGACGTGCTAAAAAACACGTCTGCTCCTGGCTAGACGAATCACCGTACTAACCTGTTAAATGTCTTGAACAGATGAAAGTTGCGTAGTGAAACGCGTTGCCAAGACAAGTGATGCGACACCGCGCGAGCGCATAACATCACAATAAACGCTAGTCTTTCCTAGCCGTCAACGGTCTATCCCGTGGTCATCAGCTTTTCCTGATTGTCATCCAGCCTTTCCTGGAAGTCAGATCCAACGATCAAAATGCAATTTTAAAATACCCGAAGGCATAAAACACTTAGGAGAGTGTTAACAAAAACAGGTTAGCACACACTCTTCATCAGTAGCCAGGGTGTGGCAAGATAAACCAAAATTATGTAAAAGTTATGTAATGGGTGAAAATAACACATTTAGCTTCATTTTTACCCCATTTTTCGTAAGTTTATGCCTTTTTGTTGTGCATTTGTACAGCCTCTGCATCATTACTACTGATTTCAGCGATCATAACTGAAGAAAATATATTTTTTAACACAAGAGGGCGCTGCACAACGCGGTACCCCGGGGTACGACGGTACCCCGGGGTATGGCGTGGTGCATCATATAGGAATCAGCGTACGGTCGGTCGGTCCGTTGCAAATCTTGCGGATCGAACTACTTTTTCAGTTTTCAACCAATCCTCATGAAAATCGGGTCACACATTGGTCTTGAGGTAAAGCTGTGCAAGACACATTTTTCGCATGTGTCGGAAACTGCGTTGCCATGGTAACGGCAAATTATAGCAAAAATCAGGTAAAAATCTTGCGGATCGAACTACTTCCTCAGTTTTTGACCAATCCTCATGAAAATTAGGTCACACATTGGTCTTGAGGTGAAGATGTGCAAGACATACTTTTTGCATATGTCAGAAACTGCGTTGCCATGGTAACGGCATATTTATGGTAATAAATCAGGTAAAAATCTTGCGGATCAAACCACTTCCTCAGTTTCTGACCAATCCTCCTGAAAATTGGGTCACACATTGGTCTTGAAGTGAAGATATGCAAGACATACTTTTTGCATGTGTCAGAAACTGTGTTGCCATGGTAACAGCATATTTATGGCCAAAAATGAGGTAAAAATCTGTGGATCGAACTACTTCTTTAGTTTTTGACCAATGCTCATGAGATTTGGCATACACATTGGTCTTAAAGTGAAGATGTGCAAGACACCTTTTATGAATGTGTTGGAAACTGCGTTGCCATGGTAACGGTATGTTAATTGTAATAAATCAGGTAAAAATCTTGCAGATCGAACTACTTCCTCAGCTTTTGACCAATCCTCGTGAAAATTGGGTGACACATTGGTCTTAAGGTGAAGATGTACAAGACATACTTTTTTGCATGTGTCAGAAACTGCTTTGCCATGGTAACAGCATATTATGGCAATGCGTCAGGTATGTGATGAGGCGGGGGTATTAATCACCTTCAGTGATATTTCTAGTTTATATAATGCATTTTATCATTTTGTAAAAAATTCTTTTCTTTTGGGGTATGAAAGGGGATTAAATAAAGACCCCGTGGCATACATGTACACCTTTTAGATCTTCTTTATATTTTGTAACCTATGCTAAGAAAGGATTCTGAAAAATCATCAGCAATTATGTACAATAATATCTCCCTACCATGATACTGTATGTGCCTTGTGGTGAGATGAAATTCATTTTCTGAACTGTGTAGCCAAGATGGAACATATATAGATACCTTCTTTTTTACAAAACTAATAGTTTACATACTTCACACATTTCTGGGAACTCTACATGGTTTAGTTACTACATGAGACTTCAGTTTAATATATTTCTGTTAAATTACAGCATTATTTTAAAATTCCATTCTTTTTAATTTTCCTGTTTTGTATGAACTCTCATTTTAATGTAGGGCACGAATTACAGCTATTGACTCGCGTGAAGTTTGGGTAAGGCGTTCAGACGGAACCAAGTCAAAACTGCTCCTCATCAACTTGGAAAAGGGGAAATACACAATACAGCACATGCGACAGTTTTCAACGTAGTTACCGGCTGAATGAACATGTTTTTACTGATATTTATGTGGACAGACAATGGAAGCCAACACATCATTGCCAAAACCCTCAGGACAAGATTTATTTTCATCTCGTTTGTGTGATTAATCAAATGATCATTACATCCTCAGAATGTGATAATAACTTACATCATCATACTTTGAGCTGGTTTTTGCTATTGAATGTTGCCATCCAGAAATCAATATTTTCGTGGCAAATTCATGTGTTTTGTGCCCTAATCAAATTGTGACATTGTTGTGAACTTGTGGTGATATGCAAACTTTATTTAAAGGTTGGTTAATAAAATCACTAGAAGTATGCAAATTACCATTTCATATCTGTCGTGACATGCAATATGTATAATTGCAACCAGTAATAATTTAGCACTTGCCTCATTTAAATTCATCATTATTCTATCCTGTATAAGGAAAAATTTGCTGGAAAATTAGACAAAACATATTCTGGTCACATAAGTATCCTCAAAATTCATCCAGATATTTGTGAGATTTCAGGAAAATTGTATAGTTATATGCATTGTTTAGTAAACAAATAATGCATAGACCCGAGAGTGTTAGTGACAATTATCAACTTTGTAATTGGTTTTGGACCGTTTCAAAGAAAACAAGTGTGGATAATTTGCACTAATGCACAAATTAGGACTGTGCGTTATTTGAATTTACTTTGAATTAACCTTGAAGGCCACACCTCGCCACATGATGAATATACATAGATAGTGTGGTGTGACAGGATTAAGGGGTCCCCTTGGACTCATTTAAAAACCCAGGTTGGACAGTTGTTGTTTGAAGCGTTGGTTTATTAATAATTTCTTAAGATTCTTGGACTAAGAGGATCAAGTTGGAATTTGGGACTGCCTGTTTCCTGCGCAGTGCACACAAGCAACAAATATGATCAATCGATAGGTTTTGCATTATGGTACAGTCACATCACTGAAACGGCAATACTACAGTGCACTCTCATTATAAAGAACACTGATATAACAAAATTTCATTATAAAGAAGTAAAATCTCTGGTCCTAATCTTGCATTTCCTTTGTATTTTACTGTTTTTGCAACACTGAAATTTCATTATAAAGAACAAATTTGATGGGTCCTGAGGACTTCTTTATATCGAGAGTGCACTGTAATTTCATTGTGCAAAGATAGCAAATGCTAGCACACTGGTCATGCATTGGGAAAAAAAAAACCTCACTACTCTCGACAAATCAGAAGACCCTGATTCTTACAACCATTTTATGATAAGAATACCTGCACATTTAACATAAACTTGATATTTCTTAACTACAAAAATGTTGAGAACTTACCCTGATCTGTTTCCATACAAAAGTACGAGTCAATTAGGCATGCATCCCAGAGATCTTTAAAATGTGGTTTTGCAGGTAAATTTCTTTTGTTCATTCCAGTTAAGTAATTAATTTTCCCCATTTTGTCTCACTGGTTTGTAAGTTTCAGCCCCGATATCCAAGTGAGTCCTTTTTAGAAATTCCAACTTCAGTATTCAGATACCTCTCTTAGATCAATTTCTGAGGTGAATGTTTCATAAATGAGGAACTATAAGTGAAACTTCCAAGTGGTGAAACTGCAAATAGTTTTGAGGTGTTTTATATGGGGTTTTGATATATGAGAGTTGTCGTCAGGTTGCTGTAGACTTGTGGGCTTAGAAAAGAGAGAAAAAATGTGTGTTTTCTCTTTGCTTGGTTGATTCATACAAGGATATTACTTAATTTGTGGTCTAGCTGGTGGTTGTGAAAACTAGTAAAATACATCATATTAATCTTGTTTGTGTGTATTTGGCATTAATCTTACAGCAGAAATAATCTTGAAACAATTCAAAGTACAGAACCACCCAAGCTCACATTGTCACTTATCAGACCCAGTGAAACGATACAAACGCTGGCTAGTCAGTGGTCATAAGGGCTTTCTCCGATATATTACTTGCCTGTTACTACTGTACGCTACCTTGTCAACAATGGATAGGATTTTAAAAGGTCACAGGTGTCAGTATTTATAAGCCATTTAATAAAGTAAAAGTGTAAAGGTTACTGTGAGAATGTAACTAATGAGAACTCAATAATCTGGTGAAATGAAAGCTCACTAGATTTCCTTATGTTTTGATGAATTGTACTGTGGCATCAAGTCAAAATGATTTTTTTTTTAGATTCTTTCAGAGTACAGTTTGTACTTTATGACAACAAAGATAATTGTTGATGATTTCCCTGTTGTTTGATTTATGAGCAATTACACAAGCCAGTTAGCAATTACGTGTTCATGAGAGCGTAAGAGCATACCCTTTCTTTCGTTGCCATGAGTGTACTGCATCATAAAATGAATTGTGTGTAAATGTTTGTCACCTTATTGGTTAGATGTATAGTCAATACACAAGTCAACTAATGCAACAAGCAATAGAATTGTAATATTGAATTCATGTATACTTTGTACATTATGTTGTAAATATGTATTTATATGTTCATTGATAATATTATTGATGGAACAAGTTAGCATGAAATATGTTGCCTGCCACATAGAAATAACTCAAATATACAGAGAATCATAATTTAAGGTGACATATCACAGTTGGCAGAAGTCTTGTATAGATTTTTTTGTGTGAACTTTTCCATTTTATTTTTCCATTTATTTGCTCGTTCATTTAGTGTAGCTGTATAATGAACAATGTATTGTTACATATGCATCAGAATATACTTTTGAGCATGGGACTTGATCGTTTTGAAAATGTGAAGAAAAAAATACAAAAGGGGGGTCTGCTGGTTTTAACGATGAAACAAGCAACAAACTAGTGTTTAAGATTTTTTCCATGTAATACCTGTTATGAATTGGAGCTCTTCCATCCTTGAGCCCCTTCAATTTTATTTTAATGTTTGAGTAGTTGACCCCCCCCCCCCGTTTGGTGCTGATGCCGATGTATTTTTACATAGCATTATAAGTGTTGGAGTGGATCAAAATGTATTAAACATAAGAGAATACTCTCCTTTAAGAAACAATGTAGTAACATGCTGTTTTATCAATGTTTTATCAGGGTTTGCTAATTTCAATGTAAGTTGTGGGCTTCGTGGGCTTAAAAAGCTAAAGAAGACGAGTAGTATTGGCTTCATCTGAAAATAATACATATCCTGCAAAATATCAAAATTAATTGATTTGAATTTTATTAAATGTCGTCAATGCCATATTTTACAACAGTTCTTGCAGATTCAGGTGCAAAACAAAATGGAAAGGGGGTATTTCTGGCAATTGCCCCGCCCCCTTTAACCCTGGTCCACAAATCATAATCTTCATAATTTGATTAATACATTTCTGTACACCAGTTACAGGCTAATAAATTCATGTAGAAGTTTACAAAGTAAGCAAACTGCTTTTCTGTTTGCCATATCACCATTTTAAAAAACCCATGTGCAGTCTCTTGCATGGTTTTCTTCTTTTAAACCCAGAAAATGATACTGGTGTAGTTACAGACAAGTTATGACTGTTTGTTTTCCATGGTTACTTGATACTTAATTGAATATGATATTGATATGGCTTGTTTGATTACCAATGGATTTTTTGTATAAGTTTGCAGGTATTGTACAGTATACACTGCAACAGCAACACCATAAATAAGAAACACATTCAGGGGTGGA